>CAJPEX010003079.1:0-32203 GCA_905338405.1 Notodromas monacha | reverse complement strand
TGCTGACAGTTTAGCTGAAAGAGAACAATTTCCTTTCCTTTTCAGGAGGGTGCCGATTTTACAATCGGCTCGAATTGCCCTGGTTCCGTGTGCCGTTTTTTCCCGCTTTTTTCCTTTTCAGGATTTTTACAAACGGCTCCGATTTCCGGGGAACAGTTTTTTCTGGCTTTTTGTCTTTTCTTGGTGCATCCTGAGATGCGCCGATTAAGTTACCAGTCTAGCATTTCCCTCCTTTTCGCCGCGGTGCCCCTTTGTCAAAAGGAATTTCGTACAGTCCCAATTTTAAGCATCCCAGTTCTGGGATTTTTATTTCCCGATTGTTTTCGCGCATCCAAGATGCGCGGATTAAATTACTCGTCGGCATTTCTTTTAGGTTCTGGTTTTCAAGAAAGGGGGGTCAGAAAAATTCCGCACAATTTGAACCTAATTGCAGAATATTTGAATCCCAAACCAGAGGGGTATTGGACACTTCAAAATTGAATTTATATGCTGAATTGTTATCTTGAATGGCTGTTTTAATAAAGATACAATCCTTCAATTACTTCCAAGAAAATCTACTTTAGTATCTTTTCCAAACTCTGTTCAACGAAAAATGTTTTTGCTTGAAGATTCCAATATTTTCCACAATATTTTGGAAGTTCAGAAAAATTTTCAAGGAGTATCTGATGCTCAGTTTATTCAAACAAGGCTTTTCAATACAGTGCACAAAAGAGCATTAGCATCAGTTCAGAGTCTCCTGCTGTGGAGCTCATATTCAAAGACTTGACCAGATTGAGGTCAAGCACAATTTGGCATGCACTGATGCAAATTGGTTGCTAAATAGGGGTTGTACCACACAATGCTGGAAAGGAATGCATTTCTACATTCAAATGCGTTGCTAACTAGGATAACTTGTTGCAGAACAGCTGAGAGCAAATGTTAGTTAAGTTCTTTCAACAAGCAACTTCATGCTGGTAGTCAACCCATATGGCTACAATATGAATGAATGGCTACAGAGAATGAATGAATTGATTCAGAAACAAAAAAAGCCATTTGGATATTTAAGAATCTTGAGAATCTCAGCCTTTTGCAAACCAGGGAAGAGTTTCTTGGCAGGCATTCTTTCCATTATATTTGTTTCCCATTTTCTTTTGCTTAGGATCATTTGCTTTTTGTCTTTCTCTTTTTATGTGCTGAAAGATGCAAATACAATTTTTCAGGACAAAATATATTGGTTTCAATGTTTCTTCATTTCCTTGTTCAAAAGCTACTCTTCCCCATTTATTCAGGAAAAAGTGGGTACAGGAAATACATTATATAACTTGGAAGAACGCATAAGCTATATTTGGAACTTTAAAAAGCTTGAGAATTTTTGCCTTTGGCAATGACCAAGCATGGAAATGTTGATTGACAGTCGTTATCTTCGACTCATTTTTATTTTGCTCACGATTACAGTATTCTCTTTTTCCTTTGCCTTCTTATTATGCCCTACTGACAGACGCGAAAAGAATTTTCAATCCAACATTGATTTCACTGTTCTACATCCATTTATCCGTAAACTCTACTCGTTCTTCGCCCATTTATTCAGGGGGAAAAAGTGTGCACGAAAAATACATTATATTGTGTATATATACAGTAAAAGCCTCTCACATCACATACAATTCCTGCCACTCTTAGTCCATTCCTCCGGACGTCCTCGGTTAACGTCCACGAGAATAACCTCCCGCTTCTAAGCGGACTCGGAAGAGTCTATTTTTACGCTGTAACGCGTATTTTTCCTCTTTAAAAAAACAGAGGGATCCCTGGAAGAAAGGGATCACACGTAAAAGACGAAGATGAGGGAAAATGCGGGAACCCGCCGACTATGATTGTGTCCGGTGATGAATGAGTGGAAGGCCCCAGAAACTGTCGTTCTTGAGCTGGTGTGACGCGTGACAGTGATGAAGTGACAACCCGGGTTATTTCGATTCCAAATGGGTTCCTCGGTTTTGAAGTCTCTGGGAACAATTGCGAAGAGGTTCTTGGCATTTGAACAGAATAATTGCCTCTGCCGCGCTTAATTGAAGGGGGACTCGGCGAAGAGCATTTTGAGATATGGAAGAAATAGCTATCACGTGTTTAAAATTGATCACGCGGGTTTCAGTGTTAATGTGCATGTGTAGATTTTCGTTGTTGTTGCGAAAAATCTTGAAAATAATTGAGATTGTATCATGTGCTGAAGATTTAAGGGATATTCGTAAATGACTCGAATAAAGATCATTCCGAAATTCTACCAAAAAATATGTGCAGTATTATTGAAAGAATTCGTGCCATGCACCATGAAATACTTTGAAATACAGTATTCATAAAAAATTTTAACAATGAGAACATTTTGTTTGTTCAAGGGGACGAGGAACAATTATTAGCTTTTCAATCCTCCTGTTTAGGCTGAAAATTTCTTAATCTGTCTATTAACACCTATGAAAAAAATTTTAAAAACAAATTTCCATTTCATTAAATTTTCAAAAACGTCAAGCTGCATGTTCCAGGATGAAATTTCACGTGATTTGGAATACTCTGAATATGTTGAGATTCAAGAGTTCAGATTAAATATTGAAATATATTCTTCATATCGAACTAATTTTACAATTCAGCGACAATGTCAACTTTTTCTTCCCACGATGTAAATTATTCTCACATTTTTTCAACATTTACTATTATTCTCACCCCAACACTGAAAATAATGAAAATTTGGGGGCCATGCTTTCAATATTTTCACGACAATAATGACAGAGTATGAAGCTTTCTGATCAATTGAAGCTAGTTTAAAAAGTTGCTTGAACTTCTGGTATGATGAAAAATAATATACGAATTTGACTAAAATATTTATCAAAATTTCCGTGTACACACCTTTTTATTCCTAATGATGAATAAGGTGGTCATCTCAAATAGGCGCCTCAGGTCTCGGAAAATTAAAGTTTTTAAAAACATATTGAAGACAACCTTGAATGGGCTGAGTTTTCAAGATATTTTTGAAACTATATTCAAAAATGAGCTCCACTTTCTCCGATTCAAGAAACTTTGGAAATGGATTTCCTCATCGTAACTCCAGCACCACTGAGATTTTGCCGAAATTCATTTCCCTCTCCAAAATTGCAGATGCAAATGCTTCCCGGCGGGTGGGCTTTGTGCTAATATTTGGCAAGCCGGTGTGACCAAAAAAAAAAAAAAAAAAAAAAAAACTTCCGACCGTGGCCAGAAATGTAAGAAGACCTTCCCTCATATTTTTAGCATCCAAGGCTTTCTCGAATCTGATTGAACGTTGCTCTCGCCAATGGAAATACGAGCCAATGACCCGTGAAAAAGAAGCTGGGTCAGGAGCATATAGAAAGCGACTGGGGCTGACAGAAAATAAAATAGATCCTCATCTTGTAGAAAAATCCTCAGATCTCTGTCCAAAAAAGAAAAACAGCCAGAAGAAAACCAAGATGAAGGCAAACAAGATCAAATCGTGGGTTATACATATCCCAGGTCCCTGCAGTGCACTTGACCTTCATACTGTTCCCAATAGACGCCGAAAAGTAATCAAGAATTCTTGTCTGCTATTCCAAGCTGGGTAGTGTACCAAAAAAATCGAAGGAATGCTGGCAAAGCAAAATATTTCTTTTTCTTATTCGTGGATATTTCGAAAAACTACGCGAAAATGTTATGCTGCGATTAGCACAACGGAAATTTGAATACAGTATAGTAACTAGTCGTGAATCCATGAATTTGATTCTCCCCGTTTTTTTTTTCTTTTTTTTTTTTTACTTGAAAGTAAGCCTGTAACAGCGAATGATTACGACCCATTTTCCTGGTTTGCTTACCTCAATCCCCAACACGTGAATGAAGAAAAGTATGCCGATTTTTGCATTGCAAAAATATTATCTGTGGATCCATGAATAATGCAGAATTTTTCTGACAGTTTACCTTGAGGTTGCATTTTTGGATTTTATTTTTTATCAACGCAAGAACGGCGATTTACCTTCTGCATACAGCCTGCGTTATTGATCTATGTTTTCATTTTTCTCATTTTAAAAAATGTTGAATCATATAAACCACTATAGAAAGTGATGAATTGGGAGGTTGGACTGAAATTCGAGTAAAAAAAATTTGGGTAAATCAAAATTTGGATGAATGAAATATGTGAACGAAAATTCCAGGTTGTCTATACATCGCAGTTGGAATTTTTTCTACATCGGGAACAGCAAATACTTGGAATATATGTATCTTGAAGAAGCAAGAAAATTTCCAGTCAATATGCAGGAAAATATCATATGTACAATAATTTCCGTATGACTCATATTTTTCCTCTCATAGTATTAGCTCAAAGAACTATGAGAGCGACTCAAATAAGATGAGCAAAAGATCGATTTTTGTTCGATCATTTTACTCATTAAAGATATTAAGTTTTTTTTCAAATGAGCACCTTTTTCAATTCAACAGCATCCCAAGAGTTAAAATCTTGACGCATTAGATAATTTTTAGGCAGTATAACTGAAACCTGGGGGAAACATACACTCTTTCTATACTGGAAACATCGGATGCAAAAAATGAGCGCCTACAGTTTTTAGATACCAGTATTTTTACAGATGAAAACCAAGATTCGCCCTGTATTGGCATCTTGCATAATCAAGGAAAAACTTGAATGAAGTTGCGTCGAAATCGCAACGAACTTTGGTTAGAAAATATTTTTTTTTCAAGGAAAACGGATTTTAAAAACCGCATAGATCAGCATCTCATTGTATATGGTGCCTTGAATCCTAGTAAAAGCGTTTGTAAAACTTCGCAGAAATACTGTCGGTATGCTTGCACCACTATTCTTTCAGGTGGAAAATTATGACTGATTTTATAGGGCTAAGTATCTTGCAAAATCGAGTGAAAAATTGAATGAAGCTGCACCGAAATCGCAACGAATCTTGGATAAAATATTCTTTCACGGAGAACGGATTCAAAAACCATATACAAATCAGCATTTCATTGTATAAGGTGCCTTGAATCCCCCAAAAAAAAACGGTTGTGAAACTACGCAAAATATCACCAGCATTTTGCACTTCTATTTTTCAAGACAAAAATTAGGACTAATTGTATAGCCATATGACACATTGCATAATCGACTATCGAATTTAAATGAAGCTGCGTCAAAATAGGAAGGCATTTTGAGTAGAATATACATTTTTTAAATGAGGACAGATTTTTTCAAACCGTATACAGAGCAGCATTTCTTTGTAAATGGCGTCTCAAATCTCTGCAAAACACGGTTCCTGTGAAACTGCGCAAAAATACATACCATCCGATTTTCTGCGTGTGTTCAGCAAGCATCAGTGAAAATATCACCATAATTTTTGCACCACTATTTTTCAAGACCAAAATTAGGACTGATTTTATAACCATGTGGCATTTTACATAATCGACTGACAAATTCAAATGAAGCTGCGTCAAAATCGAAATGAATTTTGCCGTGAATATAATTTTTTTCAATCAGACCAGATTTTTTTTTAACCATAACGAGCAGCATTTCTTTGTAAATTGCGTCTTAAATCTCTGCAAAACATGGTTAGCTGTGAAACTGCGCAAAAATACGTACCATCCGATTTTCTGCGTGTGTTCAGCAAGCATCACTGAGCAGAACTTTCCAGAATAATTCAAGTACAGTACTGGTTCAGTTGTTCCACAGACGAATGGAACTTTCTATACGAGGAACAAGAAAGCGGAAATGTGACATTCGAGAACCGCCTACCCCCTCGTATTACTGCCGAAAGGAAAGCGAGGTTAATAGCAAAACAATGCGGCAATCGTAAGCTTACTCCCAACGGTAATAAAGCGAGAACTATATGGGTGGTGTCGTGCTCCAGAAGATGGTCTTGGCCAAGAACTTATATACCACGTTCATCCGGGCTTTTCTGATTCTTGTGCCGATAATAAAGAGAAAATATAGGGATGAAAGAAACCCAGGGAGGAAATAAATGCGCGGAAACTACGAGTTTGCTCAGAGGATTGCGTTCGTTTGTAATAAATAAGACGATGCTAGATAATCCCGAAAGCGTTTTGGCAAGACGGGATTTTCTTTGCTGACATAACTTTTATGTGTGCGGCATATGTACAACAGTATACGAGGGTTCTAAAAAAAGTTCTTGGAATAGAAATGAAAATGGTGCATAATCAAGCTGAAAAGATATTCTTTAGGGAAAACATTTTCTTCAGTGCAAAAAAATCAGCCCTGTTTGACAATTTTTTGGGTGCCAAATACTATGTTTTCCCTAAAGAATAATTTTTTTTAGCTGGATTATACCCCATTTTCATTTATATTCCGAGAACTTTTGTTAGAAGCCGCATATTTTGAATGTGATTAACCAAATATGTTGTGAAAAAAGGAGCTTCTTCTTCCGTATGGTAGGTAAAATCAAAATTATTGCCAGTCTTCTCAAATGAGGTAATTGATTTAGAATACCTGTTTTGAAAATGAAGAAAACAAAAAAACTTCAATGTAATCCATCCCTAAGAGGATTTGGATATCAGATCTTTTTTTTTCTGGTTAGGCTTCAACAGTACCCTGTTAATCCCGTCCCTTGTGTGGGGTTGCGTACACACGGCGTGACCCAAGCACAGCATCCTTGCTCAGGCATGCCTACATCAAACATAGCGGACCATGGACCCAGAAGCGGATTGGCACCTGGTTACCACAATGTGGCAAACCAGGTTATTATTGATAAAGATCTGAAAGCGGCGGAAGCCCAGCAAAGTCTCCAAAGACTTCATTTCCTCAATTGCATTGCCTGATGGTATTTGTTGATTTATTCCTGCTGAGAGATCTGTCTTGCCTGATTGACGTTTGAGAGTGTGTGTGAAAGTCTTGTAGATTTCCTTATGCGGTTGCCTGTGGGTCTGCTATTGAAGAGTGCTACTATAAGGGACTTCCTTTTGGAGGATCCGGCCAAAAAAGGCTGAGTGACTTTGCCAATTCATTTCCCGAGTTATTTCTCAATTCTGGCCCCACACCTTGTTTGAAAAAATCTGGAAAAATCCATGCAGAAGTTCTGCGTTTTTGCACTTCATAATATTAATTAGAATATTTTCATTATCAAACGTAGAAAAAGCATTAGATACAGACGAAAACCACACAGAATCTGCCCCTTTGGCATCAAAAGGAGCCCAAGGGGCAAACAACTAGCCACATATACTCCTTCATTACATTGCTATATACTGCGCATCAAAAAAACTTGAAAATGGGAAAAATTGAAATGCATTTTCATTTTACATCTATTTGAGAAAAAAAGTTGAAAAAATGAACAACATTTTTCTGAGCATTTTTTTTTACTGTGCGTCGAAAATAGCTTCATTTGTTTATAGGAATCAGGAGATGTCAAAGTTGTATACTTCATGTCCTGATTAACTTTTGTGAACAATTTTGGCAATATTCTTTCATTCAACATTGACAAATCGTTGAGGGGGGGGGGGGGGGGGGGGANCTGAATTGGCCAATCCTGAGCCAGGAAGAAATCACCTGATTTCTTCCTGGCCCAGTCCAAGCACCTGGGTATAAAAACCCTCATTCCTCTTTGAGAGGAGAAGTCAAGCAGTCATAACCTAGTGTTAAAGGGCCTTTAACCTAAATTAAATTGATCAATCATTATTCTGAGCTAACCAACCAATTTAACCATTGACTCTGCCATTATATTGAATTAAACAGCCAATTGATGAACTGGGCAATGAGAATGAACTCCTCTGAAGAAGAGTTTGAGTTCTTATTCAAAACTTGCATTCTGATGGCTGCACAATTCAATTCCTTTGTCTGGGATTCAATGGACCCATGACAGTATTCAAATGCAGTACTGCACTTTTGCAGTCACAGTCTCTTACATTTGTGGATTCCAAATAAAATTTGATAAAGGCCACAAATAGTTCATATAATATGCTTCTATTGTATAATCATATTCTTTGGATTTCTCGGTCCGTATTTGATATCAACATATATACGTATTTTTCAATTCATCAGACCTGTGTGAAAGTCTGTCTCTCAATGCCATTTCTGAACCTTCGTCAAAGTCCATTAAAAAAACACCAAGAAAAAATACTCAGCCTCTAACGTGGTTATTTGTAAATGATGAGGAACAGGGGAATCTTCACCAGGAGTGACAAAAGATTGGAAGGCAAATGATCATTTCTTTCCGGTTTCTGTGCCTAAAGCCTAATGCTCTTCTGTCGGTTTTCAAATATTTTTCAGCGGTTACTCCAGACATTTTACTGATACTCCAAATTGTTCTTCAAACTGTGGGAGTCTTTGAGTACTGAAGAAAAATTGTTTTTCAGACAGGCTGTTACCGTTGGATTACCCACTTTGGGTAGTTAATGATGTGGGATGTACCGATTTTTTTTTCTTTCCGAAAATAAAAAAGCATGAACAAAAAATAAGTCATTCCATTTCAGTACTCGTCTTTTTTCTCGAGGGAGTTTTTCGTGTGATTCTTTTGGCCAGTAGCACTTTTTTTTTTATTCGATGGAGGTGAGACGTTTTTGAGCTCAATAAAAGATACAGTAATATCAATAATACTGTATCTCAGTGTACAGTATTTTTTGAAATTATAAATAACTTCAGGACGAATTTTTTTATCATCATCTGTTTCAGCACACAAGAGATTTTCTGCTGAATTTTTCGCTTATTTTTGAATATCGAAACTTCCAGTGAACAATTTCGAAACAGAATCTTTTCCTCCTATCACACATTCAATAATTTATAAATATAAAATCTCTCTGGAAGCACCTACATGAAAAACAGGTGGAAACTGATTCGATGCAATTTTTAATGTGGCTGATCATTATTAATACAGTATTCCAGTTGAAAATCTTGGAAGTTTGTGTGCTGAAAAATGTTGATGCTTTTTTTTCCATGGGGTATTGTTCGATTGGTTTGAATGACAGTTCTCAGACTTAATATTTTTGAGCACATTTTTGTCTTCCACTGCAGAAGAAGCCAGCTAAATTACTGCAGCAAACTGTTATAGTTGTGAATGTATGATCGAAAATTTCAAGCATTTTGTAAAAAATATCAGCAAATTTCAACGCATCAGCATTTTCGTGCAGCAAAATTACTTTATAATACTTGGGGTCATGGGTTGAAGGCACATGGTGCGTGAGTACAGATGATATAAATTGTTTTGATATTATGAAAATCTTCAAAAATTTGAAAGCTTTTCCCCAGAATACTGGAATAAATGAAGCCCTTAAAGCAGCAAGTTTCTGGAAGACCTTTCTGTGTGGGTGTAATCATCCCCCTGGAATATTCTTCAACATTTTCACATGAACTATTCAAGCAGGCTTGCTTCAGGAATTTGCGAGGGCTTCGTAAGAATTTTTGACGGGAAATGGCAGAATCGGACAAACTTACAAGAAGTTGTCCGTGCTTTTGAATACATAAATTTTTTACAAGAAATTATAAATTGGTTTGATTCATCCGATATTACATGTGCTTAGGGAAATAATTTTCATATGGTACGTATGATGGTTACGTCAACTTCCAAAAATAATTGAACGATACTTTTCAGTATTACTGTAATCTTAAAAAATTATATTTGTACTTTCTAGGAAACAATTACGGTATTTCAGGGTCTAAATTTTAGATTGAAAAAAGCCACGATCCGAAAATGTCTTATCTTCAATGCCTGAAAAAGCTGAAAAAAAATTTAACCTGCGAAATAATAACCGAGTCCAACTTGTTTTCTTTCTTTGAGTTGAACCCAAAATTTCCCCTGGTTTTGCAGTGTTCAGATAATCGAGGCTCTTTCTTGTGCTCTGGAAACCCAAAAGCTAATTTCTTATAGTACGAATGATCAACGGCGAAGATAATTTTTAAAAATTACTTCGAATGATAATGCGTTTAAAAAATACTGTAGATAAAATGCATTAGCGTGGATAATTACAGCATGATCATGCGGAAATTAAGTGCCTTGGGGTGAAATTTAACGAAATAATAGAGACCACCTCGTTTTTCTCTTTCAGTGAATATCCCTATAATTTCCACGGTTTTCCGGCGCCTTGGTAATCGAGGTTCTTCTGTGCGTGTCAGAAATCCCCGAAACATTAATAGGAAAGGCGTTTTTTTTCGAAATTGGGAAAAAAAAACGCGGGGTTTCACGTGGGATCGAATAAAAAGCTAGTCTCTGGAAACTCTTTTTTGCACATGAGGAAGACGCGAAAAGTAAACCCTGCCAATATACGTGCGCGGGCAAAAAAAAAAAAAAGGAGAATAGAACACTGAACATGTTCTACGTGTCGTTTCAAGCAAAAGCCGATGCCAACAGGCGCAGACGAGGCGCATCAATCCTGCCTTTCCTTGGCTTGAGACGAGTGTCACCTGCAGTTGTTCTTGTTTTTGTTTTGTTCTGCTTGTCTTCTCATTTCGTTTCGTTTGTCTTTTATTTTTCTTCTTAGCATCGCTTCATTTGAAATTCGAGTTCTTCCGGAATTTTAAAAGAAAGACACGAAGGCACCTGACGGGAACAATGAAAGGCGTGCCAAACCTGCGACGGAATGAGTGTTCAAGTGTAACCTCAGCCGTTTCGGCGTAGAAAATTTTTCGAAAGGAAGCGTTTCCTTCGTGACTGAAAGTCCGTGAAATTTTCGAGCATTTTAATCCTATGCCTGTGACGTTCACAGTCTTCTTTCGATTTTAGCGCTACAACATGTATATCAACTGTATTATTAAGGGAAATATTCCTTCAAAATTTTCACACGTGAAACACGATCAAGATGAATTCTTAAAATAGCTGTAGGTTGATTGACTCCATGAAGAAATTGCTCCGATAATACAGGGAACATCCATAAATTATTATACCCGGCTTATTAATTGACAATATAGTGAGGGCAGCTTACAGTGAAAATACAATAAATTGATAAAAGCAGATGAAATCGTTCTGGAATTTATCAGAATCATCTTACAAATCTAGAGGTTATTTTTTGGGGGCGAGCGATGCTTCAGTTGGGCACAAATTGCGTAGCATTCGCTTTTTTAAATCAAATTTTAAACAGTACGAAAAATTACTGGACGGGAAATTCTGCAATTTTGCAATGTTCGAAAAATAACACTGAATTGATATTTTTATGCAACGGGATAAAATGATAAAAGTTAGATTTATTTTTCGATTTTTCTTGCGATTATATTCTTTTCTATTAAAGATCCGGGTGATATGTGCATCAATCTGCAAATTCTTCCGAGTCCAAACGTGACAATCGAATTCATGCTCTGCTGGAATGGCGTGTTTTTGGCGATCTGAATTTTTGCGAAAAGAATACCGAATGCGAAATGGCATCACCCGGGTTCGTATAGTCCTTGTTTTTGAATACAGTATTGACATATTTGTGGTAATTTAATGTGAAGAACGTCATTCATATTCTTTCTGCGCGTCCAAGAAAGTCGCGAAAAATTCTTTTGCAAATACGTGCACTCGATTTACGTACATGGACTTTTTTTTCTTGCGAAACTTCCATCCTCAGAGTTCCGACCAGCATTGAAAATGAAAAAAATATGTTCACGTTTTTTGCAGTTTACGTCGGATTTTGAAACTAGTTTCTCATTATAAGAACGATCTCTGGAAAGGGAAGAAAATGGTTGACGATCTGCTGGTTTATTGCTTTCACGCTTTAATCAATTGCTGAACAAAATTTCATCTATCCAAAATTGCTCACTGAGAATACATCAATGTACAGTATTAAAAAAAATATACTTAATTTTCTAAAATGCAGTCAAATCCTCGTTCATGACGTCAAGTTTTCATTAGTCACCTGTTTATGACGTTCTGAAAAGTTTGAAGATACACTGACTGCATTTGAGACTTATAGACATTAAAAGTTCGTTAGACATGCTATCGCACATAATAAATGGAAACAATTTTGAAAAGGTCGTAATCCATAATTTATTTTATCTATAGTTGAATCAATTCAAAGAATGGAAGACGCTTCTGTAACACCGCGGAACGCAGTTGTCCTTTCATATCGGACACATTTTGGGAAGTATTATGGCGTCTTGAAAAATTCATGAACATCGCTCTAAACGCGTCGTTTCCGAATGGAAATCAATACTTAATCCTTCATTTTGCTGTAATTTGTGTCCTGTCATCCTGAAATATTAAACCATTTTATTTGGACATCGTTAAATATTTTACCAGCAGCAGAAATTGCTAGTGTGATGCCGCGTGTTTGCGAGAAAGGCAACAAACCTGATGGATTGCGCTAAATTCAATTTCCTACATGGGGAAGTATTTTCTGCCACACATGGTTAGCTTTTTTATTTTTGCAACGAGTGATTCCTCAAGTGACATGTGTCACGACTGTCACGAGTCTTGTCTCGCTTATTCTCGGTGTTTCTACCTTTCCATGATGGGGAAAATAAAAAACAGCAAGGGAAAAATTGGAAAATAAGATTTTTTCCTGTGACATTTATGATCTGAAGAGGTTCAAAGTAGGGTGAGACGGAATGTAAGTTTCTGTCTCAGTGCATTTTCAGCCTTTCTTCGTATTTTACTCATCGATTTTGAAAGAAATTTCAGCATTCAAAATACTGTACTGTATGGGTTAATCTAGAAAAAAATATTATTCGAGTCTATAAATCACCGAATATACTCATCATCAATTGAAAAGGGAAACTTTTTGGTTGGAAGATGTTGGTACAGTACACATGTATATAATCAACGAGTTATCAACCAAATAATTGCCATTTATGTTTGTTCTGTATACGTGGTCCAAATCGAAAAAATTTGAGTAAAGTATACTGTATCGTATTTACGAGTGCTAATGAAGAATTGCTACTTTTTTTTTATCTCTACGCATAAAATGAATCAAATTTTTCCGAGGATAATTTTTCCGCTAATCCGTGTCGTCACTGAAAACGGCTCATAATATTGTTCAACGTTGTGTTGATGGGTTGAACAGATATTTTTGGATGCCACCAAGAATTTTGCACGTATATTTTCATGAAATGAACCAGCCCATAGATATATTTTTAAAACAGATATTAATTTTATTCCGTGTGTGACTGCGTTGAAAAATATCAAGTTGAAAAGAATCCGATCTAGAGAAAATGTACATGTTTGACTCTGAATGCAAATCTTGGAAACATTTTTGAATCTTTTTGTAGCAAACGTTTCCAATATTATAGGTACTCGATATCAATAAATCCGAAAATCCTTGAAATAATTAATGAAACATGCATCGATTTCTGGGATCCTTTCTAATGGGACTTGGGAATTCATTTTGAAATTTTCGATTTAGTCAAGTTTATCTTCCTGTATGGTCTAATAATTTTGGAATATCCAGAGCTCTTATATTCCCAAGGAACCATCGGAAAACCACTCAGAAACACATGAAAATTGATGGTTGCTATTTTGGAACACGTTCTCCACCCAAGTTCTTTAAAATAAGTTCTCATTCATGGAATTCCCACAAAATGTTTTGAAGTACTCACTTCTGTACCTATGTATTATTCAGTGGCCTTATTTTCGAAATATGCAAGCTCTGGTTTTTGCCAAGAAAATCTTTTTATGAAATTTCCACACCATCACATTCATCTTATTCACGCGTGAAAAAACAGAATCACCTTTTTCATTGTCAAATGTGGGATTGAAAAGAGTTACAGTATTGGTACTGTATAAGTATATAAAAAATTAAAACGATATTCCCACGAAGCTTCTTCTTTCTTTTCCAAAGTCTCATTGGTTGACGCAGTATTTTTGCGTGAGGATTTTCATGCTTGAAACCAGTCATTTTAGAGCGAATTTCTTGAATTTCAAATTCAACTTTTTCATATATGCCAAATGTGGAAAAGAAAAGAGATAATCTTGGTGATGTACCTATAAGAGATAGAAACGATATCCCCACTAAGCTGATTCGTTTTTCGAAATTCTCATTTTGTGCCGCAGTATTTTTGCGTGAGGGTTTTCATGATTGAAGCCAATCTCTTTAGAGCGGATTTCTTCAATTTTATATTCAATTCTTTCAGTGTAAAATGCGGAATGGAAAATATTTCTTGGTATACTGTATGCTGTAAAAAAAATGAAAACGATATCCCCACGAACTTTGTTCATTTCTTTCCCCCATATATTCGCACGCTCTCATTTGAATATAGACGTCGTATTTTTACGTGAGGATTTTTATTTTTGCAACCAATATTTTCAGAGTGTCTTTTTGCAGTTCTCGATTTTTTTTTTCTTCTGGAACAAGCTGCGGGATATTTTACGAAGTATCCTGCTTAGGCTTGACGACCTTCCAATGCATAATTTAATAGGGAACATATATGGGACTACGAGACATATACTACGACTACGAAGGGAATACCCTGATGGAGGCCTGGTATTATTGACCCACGGGTAGCGAAACTTCTTGTTCATGGGAATCACCGGCACGCCCTTTTTACTGATTAAAATTTAATATTAATTTCCGTTTGGGAGGTGGAATAGGCACTTGCGCATAGTATATATACACACACGCACGATGTTACACGTGTTTTGCGTTTTTTGGGGCTTAATTCAGTAAGACAGAGCAAAAGGGAACATTCCAGAAGCATTGGTGAAGAATGTGAACATCGGAGTGAGGATTAAAAAAACAGTTTTGTCGTTTTCATGTTCTAGATTTTTTTTTATTTTTTTTTAGAAAAGAGTACCAACGTGAGCATAGTGCAATGATTGGTATACCCTAACAGAGTATTAAACACGATTTGTATATTTTCATTTGAAAATAAAACCTGAAAGGGCTTTTTATTTCGCTGATCGATGAACTTTTCTTGTCCCTGAAAGTAACTGGATATTATATTCAAATTCATCATAGTATTTTTTCCTATACATTTTTAATACCATACTTCATTCACTTGTTAGTGACTATTTTCTCGAAAAGTGTAATACGCTTTCATTTGGCGTGCTAAAAATAAAGCCACATTGGGATTCGATAACCGGTCGTGCATCAAATATCAGAAAGTTCAAAATCATCACCTGTCTGCTTTGATTTAGCCAGAAATCGTGGAATAGATTTCGGGTCAAATCATATTTTCCAAGTTCATATTTTCGAGATTGTTGCGTAGTACAACTAAATTTTTCTCGATTCTAGACGGCCTTCATTAATGTTGGACACCCTACATAGGAATAAGAATATATTTTTTAAAATTAAAAGGCACTGTGAGGAAAAAATAAAGATCAGCAGTCTGAAGCTGAACCAATGACGATATTTTTGAGTTTGAAAATTATATGAAATAAATCGCATAACTATTTTTTGACCTTCAAAAACCTGCGGATTTCAAAGTCGACTCGCGGAGAATTTGGTGCAAATCCGTTGCTTTCCGCGTCGGTACATGATTTATACAAAACTTTAACTACTAAAAACGCAAAAGTGTTTCGAATTCTCAAGAAATGACGTGATTAATTTACTTTACTACCACCGTGGCCCAAGGGTTACTTTCTCTTCTCAAATTACTTCCAGAGAACTGAAATGAGTGCTCATAAATTATTCCATCGGCTTAAATTGAAGACATCCTTTTTCGTTTAAAGCAAGTGGCTCGCTGGAAACGTTGCCGAGGACTTTCATAGCAGCTTTACACGCGATGGCAAAAAATGAAAACTGGCCTACAGCATCATGGGGAATAAAAGAAAAATTCGAGGATGTTCTTGTCGTGAAATATGAATTTCTGCGATGAATAATGCTGACCAATTTTGATGGTGATTTCGAGGTTCCTAGGGCCCATTGTGTGGCACATGATCATAGAGAGAACGCATAACAAAAACCCTACTTCTATTGCGCTTCACTTGTTAATGTGCATCAATTTGAAAACGGTGTACTGAAGGATTAAGAATAATGACCTAATTGATTCAATATTATGATGAAATTTGATTCAAAATGGGATACAGACAAAATGAGCCAGACAATTCAAGACTGGAAAACTGGAGACAGAAAATTTGAGACAGGCCCAATACAAGACAGAGACAATTTGAGACAGGGACAATTTGAGACCAGGACAATTTGAGACAGGGGCAATTTGAGACAGGGACAAAATGAGACAGAAACTATCTAATTGGGGATAGGAATCTGTTTAGGTAAATTCAAATTCATTGTCACAAAGCGTTGGGGAATAACTTACCTCAACACAAATATGAAGGAAATTGCTAGTGGATCAAAATTTAGGATAAAATAAAGTTTGAAAATTGGAAATGAAAAACAGAATCAGCCTTGGACAAGGCCAGGAATCCCTATAGGACTTTTATTCAAAACTTTTTGAATTGTATTTCAATTTTTGTCCCAAAACTCCCAACACACAATTTTGGAGTAGATAACTTCAGTAAAACTTTCAACAACTCAGCATCAGAACTCTTCAAAATTTGGAATTCCGTGCACTGCACACAGCAAAATTTTGATTGCAAATGTGTGTGCTTCATTCGTTGGTGGACAACAATGCGCAGAAATCAGTTCTTGTTTTCATTGTTTTTCTTGAGTTGCATGGTTCTCCTTGAGAAGTGGTTTTTCTTCCCTTTGAGAGGGCTGGTCCTTTTTTTAGATCCTAGGTTTTAATAAATTAATGTTATTTTGCGCGTACCTGGTTCCCCAACACAAATTGAAACGAACAAGATTTTTTTAACCTTAATTGTGAAGGTATGGTACAGTACTTGAAAGTGGTGTCTGTATCTGAAGACTACTCAAGTAATCACCTGATGACTATGAAAAAGGCATCACACTGATTGAAAATGTTGGTCTGAAACTTTTTAAAATCTGCTCCTGATTTTTGAAAAACCGAATTAAACCTGAACTGCATTTAATTCCTCAATTAACTGAAGACTGGTCAGCTAAAAAATATGTGCTGATATTTTTTTAATTTTTCTTTCCCTTAAACTCTCTCTCCCCTCAGTTTTTAGAATGGCTTGAATTTCAAATTCCCTATTTTCGATATTTCAATTCTGAACAAAATGTTCACCGTCCCGTGTCACACACAGGCATTTTTCCCCGACACGGATAACTGCTATGTGAACTCGGATGCAAATTTTCGGGAATAATGGGTTTCTATTCGGCATCTCGCCCGAAAGATTGGGGAAATTCTCGTCATGAAAGGTTACACTTCTTGAGGCACTGAAAGGCAGGGGGTTCTCCTCGGGGGTCGGGGGATCATTATCCCTGAAGCGAACTATACTTGAATTGGATCTCACAAGCCCAGGGCATCAAAGCCTGGCGAAATTCTAACCTCGCCATATACTGTACAGTACATCAAAGCATGTCTCGGATGAGGCGAAAATGAATCACGTGAATGCGCTTTTGATGATGGTGTTGGGGCTTCGAATCCATGAAAATGGCAGCCATTGATGGATGCAGAAGGCCTTTATATGGTCATCGTCCAAAAATCGTGAAGTCACCTTTTTTTTTATTCAATACAGCTGGACGTTGCTGGGTAAAAAATGTCCGTCTTTGAAATGCTTTGTCTAGTCCGTGTCTGATTTTTTCTTTGAAGAAGGCATTGCAGAATTTCTTAACTTGAAGACTCACCTCTATATGAACAATAGAACGGCTTTCCAACGGGCTCCGGGGGACAAGAATTTATTTTTGAAAAAAGCATTCACTTTTAGATTCATTTGACTGATTGAGTTGATCAAGGAGTTCCAAACTCATCAGCATTTTTTATTCTTTTAGAATCAGCAGTATCAAAGATCTTGAGCGTTTCCTCTGCGATGAGCTGTTGTCTTTTTTTCTCTCTGCCATATCTGTGAAACTATATGTCTTATATGAAATGGAGAAATTTTAAAATGTGTTTAAAAATATTGAAAAAATGAACACAGAATAAGAGAATCAGAAACCGTAAAAATGTTCACAGATTTCGGTCACTCTTGGGTGTTTAAGTTATTTAAGTTGGCAATGTGCTCCCAGATTTTAAAGTCTTGGTTTTGTTGGATAAATTGATCTGATACATTTATATTATATTAATTTAGGCTACACCTTGGGGATAGCCACGTCTTGGACTTGAAAAAAAAGCGTTGTACGCAAAAATTTCTGATGATGAGATTTGTTGTAATGAGATTCTACAGCTGTTCAGGCCTCAACCAGCCTTCGGATTTTTTTGCGAATCGAAAAACGAGATCAGTTAAAATTGAACTCGATCTTTTTTGTCAGAAATTAGAGAAACACTTGCTTCATTTCCAAGTTCAGCATCGTGTTAACTCATTAATTCAGCAGCTTATGGTCCAGAATGCCACCAATTTCAACTTTCTTTAATTCTTCTTTTTTTTTAACCAAAAGTGCAGAGTTTTCCTAACTCGGAAACTATCGAAGTCGGATATTATATAAGTCATTATACTGTAGTACCCTATTGAGTTTGACTGTGAATGTAAAAGTTGAAAGAATTTTTTCCACGATTTAGAAAATGAACAAAGCTTCGAAGAATAAGTTGGTCTACAGAAAAAGCACAATTCCAAAGAAGATTTTTTCTTCTATAAGCGAAGAAGAGTTTACGACTAAATTTAGTCTGACCTCGATTAAAAATCCGCTTTGCAATGTGGAACTGAAAGTCTGGAATGCATGCGTATTCAAATTGCAATCTTGTTCCTTAGAACATGTTTTCTAATTCATACCTCGGGTCAAAATGTAAGTTCCACAAGTTTATCCTAATAATATACATATCTATAGAATTTACTGCGCAAAAACACATTCACTGGTTCCAAAAGGAGAAATACTCTCACAACCTTCCAACAGCTTAGAAGTGGAATTATTGTGATCCCTAAATTGTATAGACGAAAAGATCTTGAAAATACTTCAAGGAAGAACCCTGAGCACAACTCCTCAACAATGTATATGAGGGAAAGAATCCAAATGTAATCTCAGGTTGGATAAATTTAGATGAACTGAAAGAAACGGGTGAACGAACTTCTGATTTTCCTGAGAGATCAGCGCGTGTTGAACCAGATAAATCCAACCTCTGAATAATGCATGGTCTGAAATAACTTCGCCTTGATTCGCATGCATCTTATGTAAAAACAGTAGTCATCTTTTTTGTTTTCGGCAAAGAAAGGAAAATTTTATGTTATTACTGAATCATGGAATATTAAACCATAGGTGAAGAGTTTGGAATTTTTAGAACCCTGGCGTGATGAAAAAAATTAGAAGTTCGGCTTTCTGCTTGGAAAAAAATGTTTACCGTTTCAAGAGAAAGTTTTGAATTTTCTCAGCTCTCCCATGAGGTCTTTTTGATATATTCCTGCATCTCTTCTCATAATTTATTTGAGTATACTCAGGATGATTCATGTGTGAAAGAGGAATTCTGTTATGCCTATAGAAGTCTAGAACTCACGCGATATCATGGAAAATATCAATTCAAAATCTGAAATCGAGAATGAATGGACCAGGGAGGAAAAACCGATATGATATCGGCTATACCGTATATTTACTTTTCAATTTTGCTTTTGGATGGTGAAATTTCGCAGAAATCCATTTCTTCGCTCGCTATTGAAATTTTTCAGTCATCTTATTGTTCTTGACTTTGAATTTTCAGTTGAGAACTTGAAATTTAAATAGAGATGAGCCTCTGCAACTCAACTTTCAAAATATTTTTACATGAATAAGCAAAATTGGCTGTTTAATCAGCTATAAATACTTTGCATATTGTTTGCAGCCTCACTTTATGTTCCATTATTTCATAATCTGAAGTCTTCATAACGAAACTGAGACGAAGCGAACTTCACTGCATTTTCTCAAGATAGCGCTGATTTGCAGGCAAAATTTTCTGCCTGCTGAGGGAGACAAATTAAAAAAATTAAAGGTGGATAGGTTGACATTGATATACAATATTATGCTGTGAATTTCATCTTGAGAGATTCAGGAAATTTTTTTGTATTCAAGCAGTTTCAAGGAACTCCTTGAATACTTAAAAAGGAAAATAGTGTAAAATGTCTCGCAACATACACACACACACACACACAATGACAACTGAGTTTGAAATATTGGAATCGATTCTCTAGAATTATTTTATTAAATTCTTGAATTTATTTGATTTCCTCATAGAGTTTTTATTCACAATAAAGGCGTGTGTGCAAAAACAATGAAAATTACGAAAATGCAATATTATTGTTTTGTCCAGTCCTCAAGACATGCACTGGTAGTAAAGAATTCTGCATTCTGTCAACAAGAATCCGGAAATGCATGTGTGAATGCATTCGACTGTCAATGATTTTTTTTTATGTTCTATGTTATTGCCAATGTAGGTTCGCAAATATCGTATCCTTCAACAAAGATACGGGTTCGTATTGCGTGGACTACTCCAAGTTCCACGACATTTACGAAGTGGACACCCCATTGTGCTCAATGAAAGATTTGGAGGAGTTCAACAGGATGAACGAGGACCACGCAGACGATACAGCAGGTATGAATTCCTTTCTTCTCACTTCAAGGACATGGAATGGTTGTTCTGAGCCATATAATGCCAAAAAAATAGCTGTGCAGAATAAAATCACAAATACATCCCGAAACAGTATCCACAGCTGATGGTCAAAAATGTTGAAAATTCGAAGCAGAAAAATCACCTGTTTTGGAAAATAAGAGAAGATATATTCATGTTAGATTATTTTTTCTTCAATGGCCATTATGTGTACCCCACGAGAAAAAATCCTTGTTATTTCCCTAAGTCGAAATTTCGTTTCCGGTCCTTTAAATTTCTACCAAAATAAGCTTGACTGTACTGCTATAATTCAAGTACTGATTCCCGTCCGGGTTACCACGAGCTGGAAGAAGACACGAAAGCCCTGATCTCCAACAACCTGTCGCCTCCCCCGCTGGCATCAAATGGATTGCATTCAGCAACGCCGTCTTTACTGCAAGCCAAGTAACACCAGCCTGCTGCTTGAACGCTTGCGAATAAGCGCCAAAAAAAAGGGAAAAGATATTTGCAGGTTGATAGAAAAAAGTTAGAGAGAAAAGGAAAAAGCTTCCAACCCGGTTTGAAGCGCCGATAGAAACCAGAAGCGGCGCGTCTTTTTTTTAAGAAGAAGAAAAAAGGGTTATGAAACTGGAAAATCAAGTGCCGATTTTATTTTATTCCTCATCCTTTGAAAATACGATACATAAGCGAGTACGCATGAAGAGTGGCCTGGAATATTTTACACCGAAATTCAAATAACAATTCTTCCAATTAAATACTCCGTAAACTTCAGGCTTGAAGGAATTTGCAATTTCAATCGATAATGACTCATATCCTTTCGTATAAACCAGGTTTTTTGTATAAAATAACTGCTCATATAGTTATTATACTCTAAAATAAGTCGATTTTTATCGTTTTCCTCTGTAAAGGAATATCTAACGTCATATTAGAGTTATGTTTCTTTAGAGAACTACTTTGCTCGATAACGAATATATGTTGCTTAACAAATAAGGATAGCGATGGCCAAAATGTTATTTAATTTCGCTTTATCGGATTTTCGGCCAGGAGGAAGCTTTATTTAATAATGTCTCAAACGCTTCGTTGTGAAGAAATATTACTGTATAGAGCCAAAAATCAAGTTGAATTTGATGCTCGATTTCAAAGCAACTAATTTCCTGTAATCTTTCAAAAATTTTCTTCCATTTTGGTCAAATTGGATACAACGGTTTTTACGGTACTTTTGAATCCAAGCATCAGAAATTGAGGAATCATGCGTTTCTATTTGTGTAAGGATATAATTTCCAAAAAATCTCTCCGGCTTTCTCTTATACATATGTAGAAAAGGAAGAAATTCAACGCAGAACTTCTGGATAAAACGAACTAAAATATTTGCAATATTTCGAAATACTGTACATTGTTTTCCTTTTCGTAGTAAAAAGTGAGCTCTAGTCAAGTCATTTTATATCAAACTTCTAGCCAACTTTTAAAATATCCGGTGAGACATTTTTATTGGGAACTAAGTTCTGGAGGTCTTTTATATTTGAAAGCTTCAAAACGCGAATTCTGAAGGCTGAAACATGGACGCACACTAAAGTCAGCAGCACCAATTGGTTTCGGAAAACTTCTATCAGTCCTTCGAAATTACATGAAAAAATATTATGAACAACATTTGCGCGAAAAATAATTTGAAAATAAAGCAGTCCTGTCATCCAGAAATAGTAACCCTCGATTCAACCAAGACGAGTAATGTTTGACGTAAAAAAGGAGACCGTGAAATCTGTGATATTTTTGATGCGGTCTTAGGAAATAAAAAATGTAGGATGCAGCAATTCAAATTCCACACAATTACAGAATTTCAAAATCGTAACGAGTACCGTTGGCAATTATCAACATTACTGTATACTGTATTCAAGGATTTTTCTGTAATGGTATTTACTGAATATTTGGAGCTCGTAATTCGAAAATAAATGTCACATCACACTAAATGTACCGTTCTCTTAAAAAAAAATACAGTACCAGTTTTTAGGTCACAAGTCGTTTGGAAAATTTGGCTTTCTATATATTCTCAAACTGCACCGAATCCCTCTTTCTTCATTTTCTCACTCTTCAATTTTTTGAAGGAAATGCCAGCCAACATTTATTTAAAAACGCAAAAGGCTCTCTTAACGATCATCCTTTTGTATTCAGAAAACTTTCAGCATGAAATTTCGGCAATATATTTTCATGGGTGACATTTTCCACGGCCATCATGTTCATAGCAATTCTTGAGGGTCGTAAATTGGACATCTTTGTCCATTTTGACGTCATTCGAGTCTGATGTGACATTTATCAGATAAAAGGCTCCGGTCATATAGAAGATAACGTTGTCCAGCGAAGCTGTCCACTTCTATTTCTGTTAAACTCATATAGACATATTAATTTTTAAAAATCCCGGAGAATTTAACATTCCATCAATTTGGAAGCAACCGATTCTTGCGTGTTGAATCGGCGCTTCTTCGAAAATGTTTCTCGCAAGCTTGAAAAAAAAAGATGAAGAGTGGACTTGCCCTTATAGAAAATCAAGCGGCGTTTGGCGACGAAAATATCCATCAGATGCCAGGATTCTATTCATAATCCTGAGGAAAAAGCGAGAAAACGCTATCCAAAAAAAGTCTTTCGAATATTCAATTGTGTGCGTGATGTTATAGAGAAAGAATGAGATAGTGAACGATATTCTTTTTGCCAGCGTTACCCCCGGTTGTGATCACGCGCAAAAAAATAAAAAAGACGCAGAAAAATGTTCGAAAATTTTGCTTTTACTTAGGTTTAAAGATTGTATCCTAAATTCTTGACGCACAAAGATGAACAAAAGGCGTGATTTTCTGTTCACCTCGAATGTTGTGTGTCATTTACGTTCTCCCGCGAAAAATGTTTTTACAAATTTGTTTCGGAATTTTGTTTTTTTGAAAGAAGCTTTTTCCTAGAATTTTTCGAGGGGGAAATTAGAACGAGTGTGGAAAATGGAATGCTGTGACCAAGGCTTGAGAGAACCATGAAATAAGAATCGGAGAAGTAGAGAAAAGTGGAAAAAGAACAGAATATGTTGCCAAACGTTGCTTTTTCGTTCCTGGTGAGAAGTGTATCAAAGAATGATGTGAATATACAAACGAAATTTTTCAGCTCCATATGGTTTTTGAATTTTCTTCTGGCCTTTTTTTGAAACTGACGCAAGACTCATTAGACTTCAGACTTCATCACTCTTCAACATTTTAGAGTAAGTATTAAATATAACAGTGTTCTCAAATGTTCCCATTACAATTAATGGTGAATTACATTTTTTCTAATGCATCTTGATATCATGAAATTTATAAAATGTTACCCATCACACAAACAAGCATATAATTAAAGCTTGCTTCTTATGTCATTGCCATAGATTTTAATGCACTTTTGAAGCTCATGAGCCCAGTTTTTCTAAAATATTCTTGTCGCTATCTATTTGACACAAAAGGCCACAATATAAGCTAATGTCAAGTAGTTTTGAAGCAATAAAACAAGCAAATCAGTCCAGGACTGGACCGGAATTCTTTTTGGAATTCCTATTTAAAAAGGGAATAATAATGTATTTCACGCACAAGAATAAAATGACTTGACGAGCTTGGGCTTGAGGATAACTTGAGTAATCTCTGGCACACAGTTGAATTGAATCTGACTGTGTTCATCAAAAGGGGAGCAGCTTATATTTACAATTATATTGTAGACCTTCAGAAGGTTTTAATATGGAAATCAGAATACAAAAAGCTATCATTGAGGATGCTGTGGTGCACTGCAATTTTGAGGAGGGGGAAACGTTTCTAAGAATTAAATACACTGAAGTATTTTATTATACACGGTATGCATGCCCAACACTATCTTGTTTTGCAGGAAATTTTTGTTTCACAGAGAATATTTCCCTGGAAAACCCCGTATTTTTCAAATTTGTATGCATGAGTTTGATTCAGTTTTATGTCTCTCATTCTTTGTCAAAAATCTCAGCGAATCGCAGAGCATATTGCTGCACAAGAAAAATCAACAATATTGAAAGTTACGATGATGATGTACAATCTTGCTTATGAAACTGAGAAAAAAAAGCTACATTTTCCTTCACCATGATTTTTAGAACATTTTTAAGATATACTGCATATATGTGAAAATTCCCAAGAATTAAACACAGTCGAAACGACTCAAAAAAAGTATCGATTTTTTCTAATCAACTCCCACGTAACTAAAATAAGAGAAGCATCATGTTTTTTTTAATAGAAGAAAGTTTCGAAAAATTAACGTTTCGAGCTACGAAGTTTACTTCAACCTTTTCATGGTGAAAATAAACTTATATTTTACAACATTTTCGAAAATTGAGAGATGTGCTTATATAGGCAACCGTTTCCTGTCGAAATTAACATCAGTGAAAAAGAAAAAAAAATTTTCTGTACAAAAAGAGCCCTCTAAAAATTTGATAACCAAGAAATCTGAACAAGTTACTCCTCGACTGCTGAAAAAGCTGTTCCATCATGGGATTATTGTGGCAACAAATCCCATGTGTCAAGAAACTCAAGATTCTCCTGGAAAAGTACATCATTTTTTTTCGTCATAAATCCCTTTCAACTGTTTCGCTCAGCCAAAAATCTATAAACAACTTAATCCCATCGAATGCTGCAAAAGTTGTTCCATGGGATTAAACATTAATTCAAAATCCATCTACACCACACACACACACCACAAAAAAATAGAAAATCTCGAAACCAGGAAGAGGATGGATGGGTCGAAATTTTCGCCAAACTTTATTCGTTCCGCCACTCCAAGCATTTCTCCCTTCACTTTCCCCCGTGTATATACCACAAAATCCTTTTCGCAAGAAACCCATTCAGCAGTGGCTGTTGTATTCTACAGTCGTCGTCGTCGAGACTGGCGGTTGGAAAGGGAGCAGAAAATCGCATGCAGAGGAAATCCAGAATTCCCTGCGGGTACATCTGCGGAAATTACGTGCCTCGCCTTTCTTTGCCGCAGTTTAACTCGTGGAAGAGGGCGAGAAATTCTCCCTTTTTTCTTGCTTTTCATATGCATATATTAATGTATATATCTTCTTTTTTTCAATATTATGTAGTTTTATTTGGAACAGCTGATAATCCATGAAAACTTGAAAATAACTTGCACTAACCCTCAAGGGCTAAGAATGAATGAATGAACAGAACACTTTATTTGCTGCTTTTCAGCGTTCACAAGGCACAACCAAGACTCCCACATCCAAACCCCCTCCCCACCCACCCCCAAGGACATTCAATAACTTAAAAGCATGAAACAAAGGACAAACCAATGACAAAAACAAATGATAGAACACACTCTGCAAAATAAAACTAGACATCCAACATGTATGCATACACCCACTCATCCAAATTTTCAAACCAATGACAAAAACAAATGAGAGAACACACTCTGCAAAATAAAACTAGACATCCAACATGTATGCATACACCCACTCATCCAAATTTTTGATCTAATCTGTTTGCTAAACCTGGTTGCCTGTATATATTACCTATCACAACAGTTTAAGAATCAAGTATGCTGTTAGGGATTTCTCCCAACACAGAGAAATAAATGAATGAATGAGCAGAACACTTTATTTGCCCCTTTTCAGTGTTCACAAGGTTCAATCAAGATTTCCAAAACCAAACCCACTTCTCACCCAACCCAAATCCAATCAATGACATTTAATCACTTCAGAGCAGGAAAGCACAAATTGATAGCCAAATTAAAAGAAAATACAATACCACATGAAATATAACTGGACATCTGACATGTATGCATACACCCATTCATTCCCTGACATTGGAAGCAAAATATATGTAAAAATACTCAGAGAATTTATGAATAAAACACCACAATCAGCCTGGGACTGACTGGGAGCCTTTTTGTATAGAGGCTTCAAGAAATTGGTATTTATTAATGTCCAGAAAGAATCAACAACTCAGCATCTTCTTCTAGAGAACACACACAAAATATGTTGCTCAATTTCTTAGAGAATTGGTTCAAGCAGTGCAAGCTAAGAATGGGATTGAGATGCTGAACAGCAATATGCAATTTATTTCAAGTTTTTGATGCTCTTATGCATTATTATGGTTGGGTTGTGTTAAACTTGTTTCTTGGTGATGGTTAAGATTCTTTGCTGCTTTCTGATTGGGTAGGAAGAGTAAAATCAAAGACAACAATGACCATTGTCCTAAAAGTTTCTGAGGATTTTGGGAGCAAGTTCTTCCATGCTGGGCTCTAGGAGCAGAGCGCTGGTTTTTTGGATGCCAGAGGAATATTATATTATATTTTCACCAACAGGAGCAGTCACCAACGCATGCAAAGGTAATTGGAATTAGAGAGTATGCTCCAAAATTAAATAAAGTCAGTTAGCCCTCCTCCCCTTGTTTTTAGCTTGATTTGCAATCCCACAAAAGGCAGGACATTTGGCTAAAATCATGAGGCTCATATTTTAAATTACAGTATAGTAACATCAAGTCAAACCTCTTTGACTTTAAAATCAGAGGGATGCCCAAAAATGCTACAGTACTTGAAGAGTTTTTTGGTATTGTAAACCACAATTTTTGTTTAGAAAAAAGTGAAGAAATACAGGAAGTGAAGAAATTCAGTATTAATTCTACTGCCACTAAAACCTTACGTTTATTATTCCTGAAAGCCTTTGTGCGATTATTATTGTCTGTGTGTCAAGATTCACTGAGTTGTTGAATTCTTTTTTGGCCTTTTGGGACATTCATAAACTAAAAGCTTTTTTGGAGCCCCCATAAAAAGGCTCCCAACCCATCCCAGGCTGATTGTTGCGTTTGTTTTATTATCGCATGCTCTTTTCTTTTCTGAGACACTCAATCTCTGACAGAGACTATGAAATAAAAGGGAACTTCCCCTGCTGGAAAAATCAGATTGGAATATTTGGCACTACTTTTTATACTAGAATGAATAAGATTGAGTCGCAAGCATCTTGATTCATAATTCCGTCAACATATTCATCAGTTCAACCAGAAGAGGAAAACAGTGAAATCAACAACTCCTGCTTCTGCACAATCTAAAAATTGCGAAAAAACTTGTAAAAAGAAAAAAAAGGCAAACATTTTGGCCAGTCATCAATTCCATGTCCACGGTTTGTGACCTCGACTTCGCACAGGCCACCAATCACAATTCGCCTCTTCTTTCCACCAATTAAACAGGCCTGTCTTCGTCGGACTCGTAATGTCGCCATCTTTGTGCAATTTTGAACACAAGTCGCAATGCCAATTGTAGGGCGAAATCACCTGGAAAACGAAATCGAGTAGCATCATATAGTTTCTATAGTGGACAGGGGGAGAAATTTTCGGCGACAACCTCAAGGTGATTATATGCACTAAAAATCCATTTGGCTCGAAATCTAAACAAATCCAGTTGATAATGATTTCATCGACGAACCAGTAACTTTTCAGACATGTCCCGCGGCGAAAAGCTATTTCTGAATTTTTGTTGTTGTTGCCAAAACGCTTCGTGGAATTCAAACCAGCTCGTGAATGAATATTTTTTCTTAATTTTTGTGGCAGTGTAATCTTCAGTTGAATATTTCTACAAAGTTTTAGGGCTGAACTGGTTCTCTCAAGATAAAATCCTTTAGCCAAAAGTTCCTGTGACCTTTTCAGACCTTGATTTGAGTAATATTTCTGCTCTATACAATAATTGCTTCACTAAATATACCTCCACGCAATCACAAAATACACGCCTTTTTCATTCATTTATTTCCGTTCAGACTTTTACCGGGATTTTCGAAATTTTTTTCTGAAAATTTCGAAAAACGATGGTTTCTTCAGCAATAATACTTCAAGCAAAAGATTATAGTTTCTTCCTTGAAAAAGTAAGACCTGAGGAAGTTATTAAGCCCATGTAGTGCATATTTTAAAAAGAAATAATTGGGTGAGACCAGCGTTTTCTTTCAAGGAACAAAGTTCTTTACAATAACACTTCGAAGAAATACTCCGCTGTAACATGCATAATTTGCAATAAAAAAACACTTGTAAAAGAGTGCTTCAAGGACACCAGGAAATCAAAGTGGATGTGATGTACTATACTGTACACTCAGACAACAAAGGACATTTAAATTTCTGCGTGTCTTTTTCTTGGTAGGAGAACCCCAAAATGAATTTTCCCGGCCTTGGGGTTCCTAATTCAATTTTATTCAAAAGTTGTTCTCCAAAGAAACCAATCTCGACCTTTGTATGATGAACATGAAGACGCCGTCTCTTCAAACAAAGCAAAAGTTCTAAATATTTTAAGAGCTTTCGAATAAATTCAAATATTGAATGGAATTTTTATGTATAGTGGATCATGTAAGGTTTTATAAGTAAGAATTAGATTAATCAAGCCTTACACCTTGATTGCAGCTTTTTAGCAGAGTTTTCAGAATTTAGAGTCTTCAAATGGAGGATAAATAAATCAAAACACGGCAATTGGCCGGGCGCGAACTGACCGGGATTTCTCCCTACTAGCGCAGACCTTTCTTTGATACACACACACACACACACTTGTTAACTTATACACACAGTTTGCACAAGATACAAGGAATACACACTCAGATGTACAAGATTCGCAACAATGAGCAATAATTGGCCTCGCAGGATTTCAAGTAGTCCAGAAGTGGACTTGATTTCCTTTACAATTAGAATTTCGTAACTGGATCACGTCCCGATTTAAACAAGGTATTCATACACGGCGTTGAGAATAAAGTAAGAAAACGAGTCCCGATCTTAAAAAAAAAAAAGGGGGGTTGAAGAACCGAAGGAAAAGAGCAAAGTACCGACGCCTTTTAGATTTCGCGATGTTTCGAAATCGCCCTGATAGTATAGAATTTTCTAAGTCCCGAATTCCGAATTTTTAGAACACAACTTCAGCAGTTCGACCTTCTAAACTTGACTGTGTCTGTTACCCAATTTTCTGGGGTTTATATATGATTTTTGCGCCGATTTTGGCGGGTCTTTCCTTGTTTGCGCAAATTTGAAAACACCAGGTGGTGGCATCTGCTGTTTTCGTAAAGGTTTCATAAATGTGTATTTTCCCGAAAACCGGGTGGTTGGTTTTACGATCTTCCAGCCGTTTGTTAAATTAGTTTTCTGCTGGAAAACATGGGTCTTGACAGTTTGCGAAAAGGCTGTTAAGATTGTAAAGTTGCCAGTTGAGCATTTCGAAGCTCGAGTTTTGACAGTTCGAAACGTCCCGAATTCGGGAGACAAATTGTTTTACGATACAAGAGACGAGATTTTTCGTCTCTTTCTTGACAGCTGGTTTGTGTTTTCGCGAAGTCTTGAGGGGTCGAATGACCCCGAGTTTTTAGAGGAGTCGATGTCCCCCTGTCAAAAGGGTGGCGCCGACTTTTTCGGCGATTTGTTTTATCCCGTTTCCGGGGATCGCTCTCCTTTTTTGGCCTCGAGGGTCTTTGTTTTGCCAATTCGTTTCGTGTTTTATTTCAGGATACCCCTTTCGCGGGAATCGGTTTAACTTTCGTTTGTGTCGGCGCATCCTGGTGATGCGGCGATTGGATTACAGTTTAGGCTCCAATTTGGCGCCTTGTTTCATAGAGGGACCGCGAGAAAATTCCGCACAAAAATCCCCCCGCGTCCTTGAATGACCCTCTTTTCCGGAAGGGGTTAATTCAAGACGCAGCAAAATAAAAAGGGTGCGAATTTTCGAGAAAAGTCACAGTGTTCAAACGAGGATCGCCGAGTGTGGGAGCTCCTGGTGTTGGGAATCGGACGTTGTCTTTTGCCGTCAGGTTCTTGATTTCGGTGATGCTCCCGGACGAGGCTTGAACTTCTGTTTGTTTTGAAGCGCTTGAAAAGAGAGAGTGGTTTTTTAGTTTTTGAAGAGTTTTCAAGTTCGGTTCACAAGTCCGAGGGCAGGGTAGCTAATCCTGCCCGAATCGTTTCTCGGTGGTTCGCCTCGGTGCTTCAAGTGTGCCATAGTTGGCAAAGGTTTTTACTCGGTACTTTGAGTGTGCCACCGTCAGCGAGAAAATATTCGGTTAAATTCTCGAGACCAGGTACTTTTGGTCGGAATAAGTTTTTCTTTTGGCTGGTCTTTGTAGGAAAAGATTTTTCGTTCAAGAAATTTTTGGTCATCTTTTCATGTTAACTTGTCTGAAAAGTTTAGATATCGCTTCTCCGAGTTCGGCTCTTAGTCCATCTGAGCTTCTTCGATCCTTCAGTGGATCTAAGAACCGGTTGATTCAGGGCTGAATCAGAGGTTCCCCTTTTTTTTTCGAGGTGGTCCGCCATCTTAAACCTCTTTCCTCAGTTGGTCTTTGACCTGCAGTTGTTCCAGATCTCATTCTTAGTGTTGCTCTTCTCATTTGCCGAAGCCGGCGGAAAGGGATAGAATTTTCCGTAAGGAAGGTGTTTGGAAACTCAGTTACCGGTTGGGAGATTGTACTTGGTTTCTTCCGATCAGTAGTTGAGTTGCTGAAAACCTCCTTTTTTGGTGAACCGTCGGAACTGGAAGAGGTTTTTCGACCCCTTTTTTAGACCACATTTGGTGTTTCTTGCTTGGTGGCCAAGGGGAATATCCTCGTGTTTTCAGTCGAGGGTATCCGCCACGTCTGTCATGTAAGAACCTCAGGAGGTGGTAAAGAAGGATTTGGATATATTCTCGTTAGTGTGCCAATTCTGGCAGTTTTTTTGTCGGAGAAATGCATGTTCGTCGTACGGTGGGATCTCGGAGCTGTTCTTGACTGAGTCCCACTTCACGTCGTTTGTGAAATTTTTGCCGGAAATATCGTCGGGGTTTCGGTTTTTTGATAAGGACAAGGATCCAGAATATTAGTGTTTTTTCCCGATTTTGGGATTTTCTCTTGTAACTGCATTCGATATTGAGGAGGGCTGCGGGGCCGGGTACCCTAGTTTTGGTTCTCTTGGGTAACCGGGCGGGGACGCCGATAGAAGGCATAACCTCTAAGCCGTTTTCGAAAAATACTAAGAGTAAAACCTAAGATTTCACACGGTTTCAACCACCACCAACACAAGCTATAACTCCTCCCCTGCGGGAACGGGTACCCTAGTTTTGGTTCTCTTGGGTAACCGTCTCCTTTGCGGCTATCTTTGGTATCGAATATTCGGCGAAAGCTTTCGTGCCTTTGTTTCGCAAATCTAGAGTGTGCCAAACTTGGCAGTGAATACCTCCCCCTTTTTTTTTATTGAATTGGTTTTGTATACGGTTGATGGGGCATTGGACTTGAGTTTGTTTGAGATCAAGTCTTGCCCCCATCGATCATGTACCGAGCCAACTTTGGCGATAAAAGGTGGGGGGGGGGTTATCGGATCCTCTTTTGGCTTTATCATTCGGTTATCTGCTTGGTCGTCAAGGGATGTTATCCTTGATTTTTTCAGAAAGGGATATCCCCCATGACGGTCATGCTTGATGCCGTAAGTCGGCTTGTAAGAGTTTTTTGCAAAAAATTAGCAGATTTTTCTAGATTTTGTCGTTTTGTAAGTGTTGAAAGGGACGGTTAAAATCTCAGGTAGAGATTAGAGGTTCGAAGACTGACCTTTGATTTCCGACTGGGATCTTGATAGTTTCTTTTCGTTCATCAGTTTTTGTTTTGACTCTGGGGTTTTCTAATTTCTTATGTTGAGATTGGGTATCATTTGAAATGAGAAAACTTTTCTCTTTTTTCGTTAGCAGAGAAGCTCATTCCCTTACTTTTGAGGAGACTTTGCTATTGAACTTTTTAGATTTGTTAAAACGGTCGAAAAGAAAATTAAAAGAATGTCAGATTTGGAAAAGGTTGCGGAGCCCTTTGATGTGGCAGAATCGAATGAG
>CAJPEX010003078.1:17709-32261 GCA_905338405.1 Notodromas monacha | reverse complement strand
ACATGGTTTTTTAGATTAATTTTTTAATCTACTATAATTTTTTGTTGTTGACTTCTGTTGGTATATGATGGCAATTTAAAACACTTGACAAGTTCAAACTTTGCATGCAATATTGCTGCCTGTGGGGCGTTTACATTTCCAAATCTTTGAGTTGTGCTGGGCTGGGTTGGATCCAGGCATAACTCTGGGCAGCCTGTTGAGGAGTTGAAGTTGTTTTTATCCCGCGCAAATGGCAATGTACTTTTGAAGCTAATTTAGGTAAAACCCAGTAGATTCATTGTACAGGGTCTTTTATTATAAAAACTTCTTAGTACACGTAGAGAACTGTCTGATTGACAAGTTCCCAAAGACAAAACTCCGCAGCACAGTTGCAGACCAAGCAGGTATTTTTCTGCCTAGAACCCACAATATCAAAAATCACAGTCATTACATGAATACAAGGCAAATTGCTTCACATACAAAACAGAAAACATACACTTGCAAAGTCGGAACCGGAACCTTTGACATTACAAGCATGTAAATTGCTGTGCAAAATAAAATACAGCCTGACCTCTTGGGGGTTCAGGCGGGAATGGCAAACATGGCCATCAAAAGGGCCTTTGGACCAGGAGCACTCCAAAATGCCGGATGGGCACAGATGTTTGTCTCAAAATAAAACTGGTGCAGCTGCGCGTTACTGGGCAGTAGTCATGGAAAATTTCCAAGATCCCAGCAAAGGATATCAAATACAGTGGGCCCCCGACTTACGACGGGCCCATGTTACGTTGGTTTCAACATACGACGCTTATTTTTAAAATAAAAAACCCCCAACTTACGTCGGGGTTTCATGATACNGACAAATACCCCCAGGCGCGCACACCTGGGATCACGTGATCTCCAAGTGCTGAGGTTGTGGCTGCTTCAAGATCTCCAAGGGGCAAACAAAAAATACCAGAAAAGGGGTTTCACAAAGTTTTACACATTTATACAAAAGTGCGTAAATTGCTCTTCAGTAGAATAAATGGACTATACAAACAGACCGGGGAACCTTGTAAGGATCCCTGCAGTCAGACTAAGTCCTGGGACTCTTTGAGCATGAAACTCTTGAGTCCAATCAAATTGATACAATAAAATATGAATATTCAAAAGAAAGTATGTTTACAAATATTTTCTATGGCTTCCATGTGTACCTTTCCATTGCATTTCCTACAATGACGGAAATTTGATTGGTTCCACAGGTCACTTCTCCAGCAGGAGTAGACACCATGACCTTTTGCACTACTCCATCCTTAGAAGGGTGGATTTGTACAATTCTTCCATGAGTCCAAATGTCAGTGAAAGCATTGGCACCCTGGTTGTTGACTACCACCGGATCCTCCACACAGAGCTGGGTGAAACGGTGGTGGCCTCTGCCTCTTTCTGAATTCAGCATCATCAAATACCCAGGACTCCAGAGCTGCCAAAAGAGGCGCTCCATTTCTCTGATATGTTGGAGCATGCGGAGGCTGGATCCTTCCAGTTGGAAATTTCTGGAGATGGATTGGGAGGGTTGCAAAACCATGGCAGGAGTAAGGGGATTACCATCATTGTCCACATAAAGTGGACGCTTGTTGAGAATGGCTTGCACCCGACACAGGAATGTCTCCATGATGTTGTGTGCCCAACGTTTCTCTTGTATACAATGATGCAAGCAACGTTTCATATCTCTGATCATGTGCTCGGTACTAGGAGGGGTTACTCCTCTTGGTCCCCCTAACCAAAGCTTAAGTTAAAAGGTGAACTGCCTTGTTGTTCTTTGATAAGGTAGTTTTATTTAAAACCTTCGAAGAAAACGCGGTCGAACAAAGGAAGTCCCGCAATCACTCCAGATGATTTGGGGCTGTCCTCTCCTGCAAATGAATCTTTTCAAAGACATCATAAATTTTTTGGTGCTAAGACTGGTGCAGAGTTCCAAATGGATAGTGGTTGTTAAACACATGAAAAGCAAACCCCACTGTTTGGAGTTTCCTCTTCCTGCATAAGGACCAAAATGGTCAACGCCACAGTGCAAGAATGGAGGGGATTCTCTGCAACCCGGTTGAATACAACGGAGCCAGCAGGGTGTTAACTGGAATGGGGTTCTTTAATTTGCATTCTTTGCAATGGTATAAAATAAACCTGACCAAACTGGCCATCTTTGGAATTAAATACTGCTTGCGGACTATCAACTGCATTACCTTAGCTCCAGGATGGGCATTTCCATAGTGCACATCACAAATAATCAGGCAAGAAAGAGGGCATGTCTGGGTAAGATAATGGGGTATATTTGAGCTTCTGGAATGCCCTGAACATTTCCTAGCCTGCCTTGAATGCAGAGGATCCCTTCCTGGTCTAGCCAAATTATCAGCTTAGCCAGGTGACCACTGTGGAACAGGGTCTTCCCTTCCTTTTTGACAAGTTTAAATTCAGATAGTAAAAACTTCCTTTGAGCGGACAAAACCAGTTCCCTTTCAAAACAAAGAATCTGAGAGGGATCCTTGAGGTCCTCTTCAGGGACTATTTTGATGATACAATTTACCTGCTTGTAAGGATCTGTCTCTTCCACAAGTACAAAAATCCCACTGACAGGATCAGTCTAAACTTTCCACTTGTCTTTGCCTTGAGTAAGGACTTTAGGTTGGGGAGGCCAATCCTCCTCTGGTAGTGAAAACTAGGGAGGACCCTCCAACCAGAATTTTTCAGCAGAGATCAGAGCTTTGGCACTCATACCTTGGCTTATTAAATCTGCTGGGTTAGACTTTGAACTGACATGCATGTAAGAGATGGGAGGGTTTCCTGCCTGGGATGACTCTTGGAATTCTGGTAACTCACCAAGACTGTTAGCCACAAAGGTGACATATTTTGACACAGGGTTATTCAACCATCCAAGCACAACAGTGCTGTCAATCCACATAACAATTTTGGAAACAAAAGCTCTGAGAGCTTGCTGAGTAAGAACTCAGCCATATTTTTGGCTACCAAACATCCCATCAATTCCATACATGGAATCAAAATGGGCTTGGTGGGGGCCACCCTTGATCTAGGAAAAATGAATTTTGAAACACCGTTTTGCTGCAGATAAGCAACAGCCCCAAAACCTTTTTTGGAGGTGTTGCTAAAGACGTGAAGCTCCACAGGTTGGCTGGGATCCAATCCTAGCCACCTGGGAACCTTCCAGTCTTGGGCTGAGGGGATCCTTTTCATCCAATCCATGCAGACCTCATCCACCTTGATGGGAAGTCTGTCATGCCAATTTTTGACAGCCTTCCAGGCTTTCTGGAGGACTGTCTTTCCTTTGAACACACAGGGTCCCATAAAACCCTTAGGGTCAAACAGGGAGGCCAGCACAAAAATGAACTCTGCAACTGACGGAGCAGCACCTTTCTTGGGGCAGTGGCCCTATGGGTCTACAGGTTTATGGCAAGAGAAGCCAAACAAATCTGATTCAGGATCCCACAAGAGTCCCAAAGCTTTGGAGATCTTGTTTTCATCCACCACTTTAGATGAACTATTGCAGCATTCTTTGGGAATATCAGCCAGAACTTTGGGGAAGTTGGACTTCCACGTGTTCATAACAAATCCATACTTTGGCATGGAATGGTCTATCAGCCCTACCATCTTTGTTGCTTCCTCCACTGTATCAAAACTGGCCTAGATATCATCAACGTATACGCTGTGCCGAGTGACCCAGTGCAAAGCAGAGTCCTCTGGACTTTCTAATTCTCCAATGCACCTGACGCAATAGTGAGCAATGGCTGGTGAGCAAGTGGCACCAAAGATGTGCTGGTTGCTTACAAACCACTGCTCCCCACGTTCAGGATGCTTAAAAAAGAACATCAATTTCAATCTATCCTCAGGAATGACTAGGATCTGCAGGAACATTTTGGAGATGTCCGCATTAATGACAATCTTTCAAAGGCAAAAATGCAAAAGGACTCCAATCACTGTTGGTTGCACCTGGGGACCCTTCCTCAACATCATGTTAAGGGAGATCCCTTGGTTTTCAGCAGTGGCGTCTATAGGATGCATTGGGGGCGGTTGGGTTTGTCAGGATGTGTTACAATCATCCAGGGCAAAACCCAGTGGGAAGGAATATTCAGCATGCAGGAGTTTTTGAGCTGGGAAAGGTTGGAAATGTAACCTTTCTTAAGATCTTCTTTGAACCCTTTTCTAACAGTTTCCAACAGCCTAGGACTTTTAGACAGGCAATGCGCCATACTGCCAGCATGCCTGATGGCTTGGCCAACAGATTCAGGGGGATCCCTGGTAACCGGGGGCTTCCATAACATGGAAACTTGGAAACGACCAATAATGAACTGAATATCCTTCTCAAGCTGTGCTAGCTCCTTCTCCTGGTCATATTGGAGCCCAGAGGAGTGCACCTTGACCAGACATCTTCCAAGGAATTAAATTGTTGCAGTTCATCAAGTAAGGTTTTCTCTTGCTGGGGATACTCCCAAGAGGAATATGATGGGGCAGTATTCACAAGCTCCCTGTCCTTGTTGCTGATACAGCCTGAGACTGTCCAGCCAAGAGGAGTCTGATAAGCTAGAACTTTGCCCTTGAGGCAAGTGGTTCCTGGCCTTGCAAACATAAGAATCTCATTGTCAGTACCTATAATTACCATGTTTGGAAATAATGTCACAAAATTCTTTGTGGTTCTTAATCCACTCCTTCCAGTTAACTTTGGTGGAGGGAGTGATCAATTTGCATACAGAGGCAGCATTATCTGCCAAAAACCAGTCCTTTTGGCCAGTGCCTTTGAAGGCAAAGGATACATTACCTACAGCTTGGCATGAGACTCCAATCACTGTTGGCACCAGAATGTTTCCAGTAGCAGTTGAGACCATTCCCAATTCTCTTGCCAATCCTTCCTTGATGGTGGTGCGGGCGCAGCCTAGATCCAACAAGGCAGAAACTGTTTTTCTCAATCCGGAGGGACCTCGGACATCAAGGGAGATCAAATGCAACATATGCTGCAAATCAAAAGGTGATCCTTCAGCAAACGTACTCATGATCGGGATCTCCACCATGGTAAAAGAGGGATCCTTGGGTGTCTTCTTTTTTAGGTAATAATTCTTTCAAAGACTTGGCTCCATGCAAAAGCAGGTAGTGTTGGTACTTACAGTTGGGCACCACACTACATACTCTCGTATTTGTACATTCAGTTCTTGAATGAGAACTGAGACAATTGAAACACAACTTAAGCTCCAGGGCCTTCAGCACTTGTGCATCAGGCTCAAGATTGGCAAAGATGCCACATTTTTGAAGTTTGTGCTTTTCTTTGCACATGGGACAAACCAAATTCTCTCCTAGAACTGAAACCTTGCTCCCGGCAGACACAGGAGGCTTTTCCTCAGTTGTGGAAAACTTACCTTCCTTTGCAAAAGGAAGCTTAGGTGGAGCTTTCTTCTCAGGTTGAACCCAAGCTTTCTCCTTTTCTTCCTTTAACTGAAAGGTGGAGATCCTTAGCAATTTGTTTGATGAAAGAATGCAGGAGTTCCAGGCGCTGAATGCCTGGAAGATCCCTGTACCCTCCCTTTCTTTCCCCTTTTACCCACTTTTCTCTTCTGATGAGGGGAATGTTGGCAAGCAAATGGGAAATCAAGACAGAATTGTTTTCCTGTCCCACAGAGGCCAAATGCTGCTCCAAAAATGTGCCAACTAAGTCAGTGAGATTTTCCCTCTCATTCTCGTTTTTGCCCTGAATAGGATAGAAATGGTGTACCTCAGACTCCAGTTCAGCCTCACTCAGAGGGGCAGACTCAAAACATTTGTCCATGGCTTCAAGAGCAAAAGTGATGGCCTCAGGGCCTTTGAAATGACGGACCACAGCTGAAGCGCGGCCGGTCACCATATCTTCCAATAACGCAAGCTGATACACAGGGGAACCTTTGGGGTTGCTCATGAAAGAGGTCTTAAAGTATTCTTGGAATTTGAGGTACTCCAAGACATTGTCATTAAACTTCTTCTTGTCTTTGGGGGGTGAATCCACTCAAAGGCAGGTAGAGAGGGACTTGGCAGAGGAGGAGAAAATTCTTTTTGGTTTGATAACTGCACATAATCCTTTGCCATGTCCCCAAGCAATTGAACCACTTTGGTTCCCACCGAGTCAGAAGGTTCTTCAAAGCTTCTTCCTAGGTTTCCAAATTTCAACAGGGATTGATCAGAAGGATCCAAGACAGTTCAATGCTCTGCCATGGCAGAGGTTTGCCGGGCTGTGTTGGACGCCTCTAACGGCACCCTCTTCAGAGGAGAGTCTTTCAATTTTTGAATGCACTTCTTCATGCAAAGGGCTGAGGTCATTCAATATTTCAAGGGCGTTGTCCACACTGGCCTGACAGCCACTGGCACACACCACCAAATCTACAATATCTCCTTCAACGTCCTCTACTACATTTTTGAGGCAGTTGATGTTGATGGCCTCCTTAGCGTCATCAATGGTGCAGAGCAAGGCTTGCTGGAGACCCACCTCAGAGGGGTCTTTTTTCACAGCGGACAATTTCAAATCCATGATTTTTAACTTACCTTGCATGATCTTCCTCACAAAGGAGACAGATTGCAAAGCCGCACCCCAAGTACAAATTTTATCTGGAAAGGTTTTTATTCCAAAAGAGAAATGTACGTACTCAGAGAGGTGTGCAGAGATTTAAAAGTATTTTACAAAAGTCGGTTGAGACTTCTTGTGTTGGGAAGAGAAAAGGGTCCAATCTACAGAAAGAAATCAGTAGACAAATTGGCAGGCGCGCAACCTGCCAGAATAAGTGCAAGCGTGTTCTCTGGACTCTCACAAAAACTCAATCAACACCTTTTTCACACTTTTTGCCGATAATGGACTTTTTACATTGAGTTTGCAGAATAAAAATGAAAACACTTTTAAGAGTTTGTTGAAAACTTCAAAACGGCTTTCTGCAGCACTCTGATCACTCTGATGTTGATCCTGTTGTCAAGGTCCGTTTTTATGCTTTTCCAGATCCTTTGTCTTGAACCTGGGCCTTGTTGCCAGCAGAGTTGAGAACTTCCGCCGGATCCAGGTAAATTTGGCTCAACTGTTGGGTGGGCTAATTTATCAGGATACAGTGATCTGTAAAAAGTTCTTTCCCCAAAATTTCTGATTTTTGGGATGAAAAGGCTCAGGTTGTAAAAAACTCGTGAGAAGGGAATCTGCTCCCTTTGACATTCGACAAGGACCATTTGTGTCCTTGTTGGTGGAAGGTGCTTGCGCAGCAAGCGTCGAGTTTGGAATGTTTTAGAGGTAATTGAGTCCCTCATAAAAGAGGGGAACCCCTTTTGTTTTTCCAGGGTTCTATCTCTTTTGGTGGCTTAACAGCCGCCAGTTGGTCTGAGCCATATGTCTTCTGGCACGCCAATATTCATTGGCACCCCTTTCAGAAATATCCCCAAAGTTTTGAACTTCGGGGATGACCAATAAATTGTGTCAAAAACACAACACCCATTCTGACTCAGAGACAATTTCTCTCAAAATCTCCCTCGTCTTCAGGCGGATTGGTTTTCTCAAGAAAAAACACCACTTGAAGATGATATAAAAACCCTGAGTTGGGTGTTCATCATTCACAGTTTTGAATTTGTTGCGCACCGTGTCAGACGGGGGTCAAAGTCCACAGGGAGTTGCCTCCCATGGTATCCTCCTGTCATTGGCAAATAGGTTTTGTACTGAGAGGAACTTAGTCTTTCCTCTCAGGAGAAGACTGGCCAAGAAAAAGTGATTTCCCGATTTTGTTAGACTCTTGTCTCATCACAGATACTTTTTATTTTGGGCTTTTTTGCGTTTTTCTGAATTGTTGGGATGCAATCAGTGGCCAGCTGAGGTCCTGCCACTCTTCAGTGGAGGGGCATCTTGTTTGGTGTCCTGCGCTCTGAAATGGATTCAGATTGTCTTGTTTGGGGAGAGAAAAGGGCATGCACTCTTTTCTGCTGTTCCCCGCAGTCGTGATTTTGATTGTGTAATTTCATTTGGACTTGCGCAAATTACTGGCTGCCTAGTGAAGTAGGTGTGAAATTAAATGACATACTTCCCCAGCTGGTCATTATTTGCCAAGTCCTGTTTGTTGCGTTTGTTGTTTGGTGAAGTCATTGGGAGTTAGGGACATGTTGAAATGCATGGTTGACAACTGGGTCAGGGTTTGAGATGATCTCAATGTCTCACCCTTGCGCCAGTTGAAAAACGGTGCATTTTTGTTGGTCTCCTCTGCCCCCTTTTTGTGATGAGTGTTTGATTTTGAAGAAGTGCTGATCAGGACTTGGCAAGATGGGTCAAGGTAGATGATTCTCACCCACTTGGTTAGTCGTTATTCGGCACTTCCTTTTCCATCAAAAGTTGTCGGATGAACTTGTTTTTAGTGTTGGGTTTTATTTTTGAAAAACAAAAAAGAAAAAGCGGGGGTTGTTTTTAAGCAATTCTTGTTGATCATTGCTGGTTTCTGATTTTCCCCTTTTTCAGAAAAAGGGAATTTGATTTTGATTTTTCAAGCAAATATCAGTTAAAGTGAAAGGAAAATCAAAGAAAAAATGGAGAACTCTGAGAAAAGTTTGAGCCAAGGTGACCAAGGTCATGGAGAGACCTATGGTGAGATCCCTGAAGACAGGGAAGCTTTCAAAGAGTGCCCTGACTTGGATAGTGAGGGCAAATCAGGTAAAGAGAATTGAATCAAATTACTTTATTGGAATTTTTTCTCGACTGATGGCTCTTTTTCCCCTTTTCCTCTTTTTTCTTGATTATTCTCAGACAGGCCACCTCTTGTCTTGGCCGTGTCCAACAATTTGGAGATCCCAGAGAGCAAGGTCCTGGTTGAGGATTTTTTCACGGTTTGTCTGCGGGCATCTTGCAGCGGAATTTCTGAGAGGTTTTCTGTGTTAGATTTGGCTGGCTAGGATTGTCTTTCCGATCTTCTTCCATTTGTCTCTTGGGAACGGAGTGCCACCCTCAGCTGTGACGGTTTGAGGGCTGAATCGGAGCGGATCCAGGCAGAGACTCAGCAAGCTGCTGAGCAACTGTTGTTGCAGAAGACAGAGCTGGGTTGGATGGCACAGGAAAGTGCTGAAATTCAAGATCAGAAACGCGAATGGGAAGCCCAAAATTCCGTGGCTTTGGAATTGGGTTGCCAGGAATGGGAGGTAGTAGCCCAAGCTGAGGCGAGTTTTCAGCCGTCATGCCGGGGCTTTCCAAGGGGCAGTATCTGGGATGCCGGAGATCTTTCTTGCCAAAGGCATTGGCTATACCAAAACAATTGAAGGTAATTTTGTTTTCCTCTAATTTACTGGATTTTGGTTTTAAATGGAAGTTGTAATCAGTTCCTCTTTCTCCCCTCTACTCTCTTCAGAAAGCAGCCTTGGCATGATCCAGATCTGGTTGGTCGGGGAGACAAAGATTTATTCAGGATCCATGGCGGCCCTTCAAGGACACTGGATCGACAAAGCCAAAGACGATTGTCTTCAGTCTTCCAACAGGGATACCTTGCTGCAATTGTTGTCAGCAATTAAGGTCCCCCAGTCCCTGCAGAAATGGGGGAGGGACGCCAAATTGAGCGGGGATCTCAACCCCAGTTCTTCAAAACGTCGTGCCGGGTCATCTGGCATTGTGCTTCCACCTGCTGATCCTCCTGTCATAGATTTGGCAGCAGAGGATATTGACAAGGATTTAGATCCTGATGTTGCTGAGATTCTCAATCCCTGTACAGTTTTTCAGCTCGGGGTTTTTTGCAACTCAATTTTTTAATTGAGTTTGTTTTCTCTGTATCCTTCCAGGGAGCGCCAATCATCCATTCAAGTACTCGTCTTTTGAACCGGAGCAGCCCTACGTTTTTAAACAGAATGCCTTCAAAAGTCTGGGCCTGACTCTGGAGCAAGTCTTGAAATTGTCTCCTTTTGTGATGCCAGCTCCTGGATACATAGTCCAGGACTATAAGTATGGGTGCCCGGAATACCCTCATCAAGGTCCGCCATTGACAAACAATGGTTCCTATCCCCATATTTTGATTCTGGGGACATTGCTGATGATCCCCTGGAGGTTGGCAAAGGGTCACCACACTTTTTGCAATACCCTTTGTGCAGACCGCCCTGTAAATTGGGCAGTCTATGATTTTGAGCATTTCTTTGAAGGGCATCCGGTAGAGGTCTTTCAGGTGAGAAAAAGAAAGGAGGGTTGTCTCAAACAACAAAAAAGGGTCATATATTAATGGGAACCCGCTTTTTTGTTTGCTTTCTCCTTTAGTACTTGTTGAGTGGGTGGGCTGCTCTTGTCGGAGGGGACCAAGTTGTGACCCCCAAAGAAATGAAGAAACGAGTCTGCGCTGATCTGAACCTGATGGAGGACTTCCAATTTACCCACATCTTTGTAAGAGTGGGTACAAACGACATGGCAAACTTGGCCAGTCCTGAAGCCCCAAGTTGCTACCCCAACTTTGGGCATTTTTTGACGGTGTTGTATGGGTATTATTCCAATTTGTCCTGTATTTTTGATGCCAAGGTCTTTGCTTTGGGGGCTTCAGCTCCCCCATATCTACCACCTGGCAGGACCTCTTATTTGACGGAGTCCTTTGACCTGGATAATCAAAATGTTCCCCTGATACCGCTTCAGTATCAGGGTCGGAGGTATTTTATGCCAAAGTCCAGGGGGAATGCGGCTCATGTTTTCCAGCAGGCCCTCTACAATGGACTTTGGTCAAAGATTGGCTGAGTTCAAGGAAACAATGGGTGTCCTGGCTGGTGGGCTGTGCCCACGCCAATTAAACCCCTGTTGGCGTTCAACCAATTTGAAAAAACTCTCTTGGGATTTGGGCACATCCATTCTTGCACATATCTGCTGTTTGCTCAGCTTCATGCTGCAGCAATAAGCTTTGGACTGGAGTGGAGCAGGGGTTCTAGCTTGACCTGGGGTGCTTACGCATGCCTGGGGTCTTGCCCATACTGGCTTCCCAACTGGTCAGCAGCTCTGGGGATCCCCCTGGGCTCCCCCATTCCCACTTTGGGGAGGAGGCAATGGTTCCGTGTCATGGCAGCAATGGTCCATTTCACATTAACCCCACTGTCAAGGGTGCCAGTGGCAATCCCTTCAAGGCGTAAGTTTTTTTTTGTCAAAGAGATATAGAACTTTCAAGGACAAGCATTGACGCATCTGATTTTGTTTCTTATTTCAGGATGGAGAGCTTCCTAAAGGAGAGAAACTTCATGGAAGTCTTTTCCGTGGAATTCCTCAATTTGGATCCACGTCAGATTGCTTGGGGATGCCTCATCATTGGAGCCCTGGTTCACAGGGGAAGGGGATCCTCTCCGACTCATTGCAACATCATCTCCAAGTCTGGAAATGGGTTTTGGTTGGTAGGAGGTTGCAAAAGAGTCTACAGTGATGTAACAGATCTTTGTCGCGCCGACTGATTCACAAAATAGGAGAAGGGGTTGTTGGTGCAGCAATTGTGGGCATGTGTTTTTTGTACAGGGTTGTTTTTGTACATTTTACATGCTGATACAAAAATAAAGTGCCTGGGTTTCTTCCGGCTTTGTACAAATCTTTGGCTTTTCTTTGTAAAACCTTGCCAGATTTTGCACAAAGACCTTTCCTGTATCCTCCAAATCAGCTTCGAGAGGGATAAGATTTTGAACACTTTGATTAGGTAAGATGCTTTTCACAAACCTTCCTCTGGGTCCAGGTTTTGCAACTTCAATGTCAACAGCCCTTACAAAGTCATCCCTGTTACTGGGGTGCAGTTTGACAATCCTGGCTAGTTTCCATTTAAGCCTTTCAAAGGTTGTGTCCCCTTGGAAAGTTGGTTTTTTCAGCAGCACCATCTGATCTAACTTAGGTTGCAAGTTTGATCTCCTTGTTTTCCTTATGGGGAATTTCCTGAGTTCTATGATGTAATTATCGTGGAAGGATTCCCACACATTATTCATCAATCTGATATGATAAACCACTGCTTTTTTTAAACTGGTTACAGATCCCCCTGCAAATTGTATGGGGGACAGGCCATACATTAAGGGATTGAATTCCGGATCTGCTTGATGCAGATTGATGAACATTGAGGGGGTGACCGGCATAGGGTCATCTCTGTCATCTGAGATATAGGTCAGTGGTCTGGAGTTTATCATCCTTTCCACAAAGGTCAGACCAGCTCTAAGGTGATTATCTCCTTCAAATGGAATCCCCCAAAAAGTTTGGGCCAACTTATCTTTAATCATTCTCATTAGCTGTTTGTAAAATCTGCCACACCAGGGGGCCCGCAAAGCATTAAAGAACCATCGTATCCCCCTCAATTGGGTCTCAATGGTTAATTGCTTAGCTCTCAATAGCATGGGCCAGGCGGCCCTGAAAAGTGGCCGCGTTGTCTGATACCACCGTTTGGGGAGATAAATCCATTTTATCAATGAAAGCTTCATAGGCAAAGATAAAAGATTCCAGCAATATGTTCATCACTGGTTAGAGGTCTATGGCCCTAGTTTTGGCACAAGAAAAAACACAAATTGAAAATTTTGCTCCGTTTGTTGTCAAGAAGGGGCCAACAAAATCAAACCCCACTGTATTGAAGGGGATTATCCTGTCATATCTGAAATGTGGCAGGGGCGCCAAGGGAGGCAGGAATTGTCTGGTGTCAAATCTATGACACCATTTGCAATTTTTGCATATTTGTTTTGCCAAGACCCTTGATCAGTTCATCCAGAAGGTTTTGTTGAAAATTGTCACAAGCGTATTGGGTGAGGGATGTCCCAGATCTTTGTGAAAGGTCAGAAACAAGGATTTGATAAATCCAAGGTCCCCCTGCTTTTTTGGGGGAGGTAAAAATACAAGGGAGGCATGTGTCAGGTGCCCTTTTGGTACATGGGTGCTTTGATCTCTTGCCTGTTGACTTTGAGAAATCAACTGGTTCATTCTGGGATTCCAGGTGAGATCCTCTTGCCCTTGTATTGTGCCTCCTTGAACAAGGATTTCCCATTCCATGGGAGCTCCAATTTTTTGGACTGAGTGGATAGTTTCCACTATGCCCTCCATAAATTTGAGGGGGGAAAGTTTCTCAGAAATGGTATTTGTTTAAAAATGCCGTCTCCCATGTATGTCCCCCTTTTTGTGGGGGGAAACAGATTAGGTTTCCTGTAGCTCCTTTTTGCTCTGTTTCTAAAGAATTCTTGTATTTGGAGCCAGCAGGTCATTGTCCTGGCCACGACTTTTACCCAATCTCTGCAGGTTCCTTTGTAAGCTTTCTCTTGGATCTTGTCTGGATATTTCCCCACTGTTATATTCACCTTAAACTGTATCAGTGAGGTCTTTTCCCGTAGTTTGGGCCAATCATTCTGATTGGTCAACCACTCTGGTCCTTTCCACCACAGGGAATTGGTCTTCAATTTTTTCAGAGGGGTTCCTCTGGATGCATAATCAGCCAGATTATGCTCACCGGGGACGTGCCTCCAATTATCTTGGAGGGATCCAGATAGCACGGTTTGAAGGTGATCCTGCACATAGGGTACTGGGTTCAGTTTACCACCCCAGACCCATCCGACCACAACCTGTGAGTCCGACCAGAAGAAAACATAATCTGCTGTGATGTCAACAGATTTTAGGTTTAATTTCGCCAGTCTGATCCCCAAACAGGCTGCTGACAGCTCTAATCTGTTCATTCTCAGGTTTTCATCTTTTTCTTGTAAGTTAGCGGTTCTTTGTTTGGACAGGACCAGTTTTGATTTGGCCTGAATCAAGGAAACAGAACCCCCTGGCACCATGTAGACAACAGCACCTAATGCCTTCCCACTTGCGTCCACAAAGACATGTAAGGATCTTTCAATGGCAGGCTCAATTAACCTGTCAATCCTCAGCATCCCCACAAAGGTAGCTGCCAGGGCTAATTTTCCCCATTTCTTAGTTTCTTTCGAGGACAATTTTGTAACCCATCCAGTCTTGGGGTTATCATCATTGTATTTTTGAAAAAGGAGTTTGAGGAGAAGGACAAAGGCTGCCCCCCCCCCCCCCCAACCCATCATGTCAAATATTCTGGCAATCATGCCAGCAATTTGTCTCTTTGTTAACCTTTCATTTTTCAGAAGGTTTGATATATTTTCAGAGCAAGGGGACATCTGATCTTCTTTGGGGTGGTATTTGACCCCTAAGATTTTGATGGGATCACCACCTTTTCCCAGTAAGATCCGGAATTTGTCAGGGATAAATCCACCCCTTTTCAGAATTCTGGCGGCGTTTTTCAGCTTTGTGTTGATTACTTCTGGGGTTTCCCCCAAGACAATAATATTGTCAACATAGGTGTTCTCTGTCAGCTCGGTCAATTCTTCCTGAGTTATCTTTTTACCATGTTTTTATGAACTCACTTTCTTGTCTGTCTGTCTGTCTGTTTGTCCGGATCAAATTTTGAAACTCAAATTTCACTCACTTCCCAACTAGCTATCAAGCTGAAACTTTCAGGATAGCTTAGAAACTGATGACAATGCAATCTTTTGTGCTTTTTGGCACACTATGAGCAGTTTAATTAGAGTAATTACAGTTAATGACCACAACACAGCAAAGGCAACACCTGGAGAAGGCGCGCCAAGTGCAAATT
>CAJPEX010003078.1:0-16681 GCA_905338405.1 Notodromas monacha | reverse complement strand
GTTTTTCAAGTAAGACTAAAAAGCACAAAAAATTTAGTAGATTAAAAAATTAATCTAAAAAACCACGTTTTCAAAAAGCAAAAAATAACCTTAAACGTGGTGCGCATGGAAATTGTTGGGAAGAAGTGAAATACAAATGAAATATATGCGCACCAAGTTTAAGGTTATTTTTTGCTTTTTGAAAACGTGGTTTTTTAGATTAATTTTTTAATCTACTAAATTTTTTCATTAAAGGCCTTTTGATAAAGAAACCTGATGCTAGCACTGAGAACAACTGGGGCACAATTGATGCCCCATGGCAGATGGAGGAATCAAAAAAATTTAAAGATAAAGGTGCTGTCATTTGGTTTTTCAGGCCACCTTATGATGAGGAGCCATTGATCCTCCTCTCTTAATTGTACCTGCAGAAAAGCCTTGGTTATGTCTGCCATGCCAAAGCAGGGCAAAGTTGTAATTTGATTGATGATATCAGGAATCAGCGGCAGGATGTTTGGTCCTTGCTCCAATATTTCTTTTGTTGATTCCCTCCCCTTTATCTGCAGCGTTACCAGCAATTACCACCCTGAGTGGGGTGCTTTTCCTGTCAGGCCTCATTAATCTGTGGTGAGGCAATTCAGTAAAGGGAGTTCCCCTTTCTGTGAGTTCTTTTAAGGAAGTTTCCTCAATTATTGCTTTCCCATTCTTTAACCTGTTTTTCATAGGATTCTGTATATTCGTCTGCTTTCAACAAAGTGTTGATAACAGATTTTATTCTTGTTTCTCCCATTTTGAGATTGGGACTGCAGGACTCTGGGAAAAGTGATGTTTTGGGGAGAGGAGCTATGCTCCTCCCCTCTTCTGATATTTGGAGTTCCTCAAGATATGCCTGAAGGATGGAGTTTGCGTCCTTCTCTTTCTCTTTGGGATCCCCAAAGATATCAAACCGATCTATGTGGATTTGTTTGGATATTTCTTCATTCAATTGCAGATCTTCTATGTTTTCTTCTTCCATAACCCTTACGGAGAATATTGTTGCTCTTTATGATTGGTATGGGCCCTGATGACTGAGGTTTCCCTTGGCGACCCCTCCAAAGAGAGTTTCTTGGAGGCAAAAATGGTCTGATTCAAAGAACTTTCTTTTGTTCTGACTCGCAACCGTGACCGTATCCTTACCCCCTAGGATTATATCCCACCAAATGGTGTTGGACTCAATTATTCTGGGGTCAGCAAGTTTGTCTTCATGGTGTTTAAGCCATGGTAGGGTTTTGGGATTTTTATCTGACCAAGCTTCTTTTACAGGGATAACCAGAGCCTGAGTTCAAAGGGGGTATCCGACCCCTTTTCTGTGGCGTAAATATAAGTCAGCAAATAAGTTGGAGGAAATGCTTTGCCCGTCCTCATTGACTCCGTGGATAGTATATTTTGTACTGCAAGTTTCAGTGTGAATTTTGAGTCTATCCACGCATTCTCTTGTGATAAGGGTGGTTTGCGCACCTGTATCAAGGAGAAGGTATAGTTTTTCACCATTGGGGTAGCTTTTAACCTCTGCCATTTCAATGAATGAACTTATCAGATTAGACAGAAGTGTTGTCAGATTTATTCTCAATTGTCACACTTTTGGATCTTTAGTTTCCTCCTGTACCTTTTGAGGAGGAGAGGGATCCTCTTTTTTGGTGGCACTTTGCTTTTTCCAATCTTCTTTGAAGCTTTTAATTTCATTGAGAATCAACTGCCCATTGACAAGATCATTGGGCTCCTCAATCTTCTCTTCTTCTTTTTCTTGAGGCTTAATTTTGATGCAGAGAGAAGTATGATGCTTGCTAGAGCATTTTTCACATCTCCAGCTGCTTCAACACTTGGCCTGGGAGTGGTTTGCCTTGAGGCAGTTAAAACAGAGGTTGCTGGTTTTAGCTATCTCTCTTCTTTTTGAGATACCCAAATCGCAATTTGTGTGGAAGTGCTCCTTTTTACAAAAGGCGCATTTGATTTTGAATTCCTTGTTTTTACTTGATTTCCCAAAGTTTTGTTTTGCAAACTTGGGTTTTTTAGAGGGGTTCCCATTAATAGGGCCCCTCTCCACCTTTCTCTTGCAGGAATTTTGGGGTTTGCCTTTGGGCTGTTTTTCAGTTTCCTGTACCCCAACTTTAAAAGAGCATGATGCCTTTTTCGTTGGGTCTATTTTCCCTCACAGAAAAGGAGGTGTAGACAGATCTCAGCCAAGAGTATTTCTTCAAGGGATTTGTTATCCAGGAAATTCTTTCCAGAGATGGGGCTCAATGAATTGCCATGTCAAGCATCATTGGTCCAGATAACTTTGACTCTACGATGGGCCACACCCTGTTTTCAATCACATCAGGGTTTTGCTCTATTTTCTTTTTTTTTTTAAATAAAGGGGAAATCTGATAGGCATATTCAGCTGCTGACCTCATAGATTCATCTGAAGGGCTCAATTGCTCGATTTCCAAATAGAGCTTGTTTTTTGATGCTGAGGCATTGCCATATTTATGAAAGAGGAGTTTAATTAGGTCAAGATAGTCATCTTCCTCTTTGCTGCTTTGAAAAGGTGCTGTGTCTTGTTTCAGCTGTCCTGACAAATGCATCCAGAGCAGCCTTATTCTCTCGGAACACGTAATCAGATTTCTTGGGGCCAAATGATATCTCCTGAAATTATTCCAGATGGTTTCCCCAGTCCTCCTCAGAATTTTCTCCGTCAAAGCAAGGGAAAGAGGGATGATCAGAAGATTTAAGGATTTTGGCAATTTCTTTCTGGGCATCAATCTGCTCATTTCCTGTGGCAAATTTGCTCAGGACCTTTTGATAGGAAGGGTTCAGTACCCAGCAAAGAATGGAGGCATTGGGCTGGGGACCGTTTTGATATTGGCGTTGGCAACACCGTTGCAGTGCCATTCTCTGAATGGGGCTGATTGCTGCCAACACCCTTTGCTTTTTTGAAGTTGGGTGAATGTGATGACCAGGCGTTGGCAATGGCATTCTCCCAATGTTGTGAGAAAGGGTGATTTGGAATTGGTGTTGCCAGTGCATGGGCAATGCATATTCAGAACTTAATTTAGAAAATTGGAGTGAGGCTGTTTTCATTGACATTGCAGAACCCCTTGACAATGCATTGACAATGGCAAGCCATTTTCAGTGGCATTGATGAATGCATTGAGAATGGGTTGACAATGGGGCAAGTGATAATAGACAAATATATATTGATTGAAAGGCTTTATTGTAATGTGTTCAATATTTTTGACTAATATTTCAAAATATTTCTAGAATTATAATGCCTAGAATGAATAGATGTGTTAGGTTCACAAGATCATCACAGTTGAACATGATGTTCACAGGGTTATGCAATCAAACATTGCAGTTCTCTCTGCTGTTTCAGCTCTGAAGAATTGTTATAAACTATTTCAAAATATTGCAATGTGTAAAATTTTCCCCAAACTTTGAAGATCTGTAAAAAGTTTGCTAATTAAGACAGGAGGGTGTTCAAAAAAACTAAATGATCCCCAAAATAAGGGCAATCCAAATCCCTTTTTGTACTGATTGATCATTGCTTTACAAATGCTTGATCATCATTCGACATACACTCGCTCATCATTTGAAGTTCAAATTGAAGATTTAATGATGAGCTAACGTACGTCAAATGATGATGATGAGTTTGTTGAGCAATGGTTTGTTATCTTAACTCGCTTGTAAAAATATTCTCTTTGGTTGCGTCAATAAATAAATAAAATATCTGATTACAAAAATATTACTGCACAATATATTTCTGTTGCTTTGGTACACAGAATCACACTCGTATATATATTTGATATAACAGTCACGCAAGCAGAGTCAAGACAATGTAAAGAAGTCTTGCTAAAGTATTGCAAGTCTTCCTGAGAATAATGGCGAGAGTCAGGTCTGATTCTCTAGTGGGATTCTTCTGGGGATTTCGAGAAAAGACTCCAGTTTATATAGCTTCTAGACTATTGGGTTCATGACATATTTTTTGGATTCAGCGATGCATATCCAGGTTTCGGAACCAGGATGTATATCTCAGAAACTAGCACAGAATTTATTATTTGAATAGTAGAAGCCGAAATTCTGTGGAACATCAATTACCGTAAATAACTGTCAGCAGGAAAAGGAACATTAAATGTGGGCCTGAAGGTGAAATGGGTCATGCACATCTGAGTCAGGCAAGCGCAAAGTCGTTGAACCAGAACAAGGAGAAAAATATATTCATGGGAAAGTTTTCTTCCCATGTTCATCTAGCTTGGAAAAGAAATTAAGAGAGATGAACATTAAATGTGGGCCTGAAGGTGAAATGGGTCATGCATATCTGAGTCAGGCAAGCGCAAAGTCGTTGAACCAGAACAAGGAGAAAAATATATTCATGGGAAAGTTTTCTTCCCATGTTCATCTTGCTTGGAAAAGAAATTAAGAGAGAAGAAACTCGAAACATAATGTCGAGTATTTTGCAGGATAACAACTCACCCTGGGTAATAAAAAAAAAAGGTTGCCATGCCTTTTTCTCAAAGTGCGATGAATAAGAGCGTTCCAGGAAAAGTTTGACAGCTGAGTCGTTTAGCAAAACAAAAGGGCCGTGCTCGTTTCCAGTCGCGCAAGTGCACAAGTGTCAAGGATTTATTGCCGTGCTTCTGAGGAAGGGGCGTCAAGGCCGTGAGGCGCAGGCAAACCCTTGGAAGCCAGTGGATTTCGACAAGTTGGCTGGCAGTTCCAATCGGAGGTCAACCGGATCGACATGTCCAGGTGTGGTGTGAGTGTCTTTTAGATTCTCGTCGACAGCATGTTTTGAGGAGTTTCTTCGGCGTTCAGAAAACTTTACACAGTTTTGTTTTCTATCAAATATAGGGGGATCTCTTTTGCTCTCGTTTAGTTTCTGGTTCAGCGGTTTCGTTTTTCGCGAAAAATAAAAGTAGCTGTTTGTCAAAAAGACGATAAAAATAAAAGTACTCACGAGAAAAATGGTTTCACTAATGAAGGTACATGATATGCGAAGCAGTCTTGACATAGTTGATTGATTGCGTGTTCTCCTGCAGGTGATTTTGCTGTTGCTGGTTGTGGCTGCGTTGGTGGAAGTGGTCAAATCTCGTTGTGTGCCAGACTCTATGGAGTTGGTATGTGACGATGTCTGTGCAGATGACGTAGCTCTGGCGCTGGACTTCGACAGGAAGGTAACGTTTGTTGGTAACGAGATGTTCTTGGATTGTGTTAGGCTCAGGCGGTTGAAGGTAAGAAGAAGATGTGGTACAATCAAGTTTGGTGAATTCATTGTTCCTCTTTTCTTCTTATAGCAGGTTAGGTTGCAGCATGAGGTCCAGTGTTTCGGACGTCGGGACGGTTTGGAGGCGGTTGTGGCGCCCTGGGCATGGTGTTTGCCCATCAGCAGCAGTACTGCTACGACATCGTTGCTGGATGCTGTGTCACGAGTGACGCAAGTGACCACGGTGACAACAGAAGCGGTCATACATCATCGCATTGCTGGATCAGGCCCGGGTTTGCTGTTGGAGGTGACGTCATTTGTTCCGGAGATGATAATCAAGGTGAAGGACGGCAAAGCTGTGCTGGAGACGGTTTTGGATGACAGGTCCGTGCTGTCACTCCTCATCATAATTTGCGGAGGATCCGGAATCCTGTCCATTGTTGTCTTCTTCATTTGGATAGTCCGCCAAACTTATTTAAAGGTTGGTTTTCCTTTTGACATCTTTTTTTGCCAGGATAAAAATAGCAGGGTAGTTTTGTAAAGAAAAGCTTTTTGATTTTTGTAGAGGTATGAAGTGGAGGAAAAAACACAGGAAGAATGTGCTCATGTAAATGAGAATGATTTCATGGAGGAAATCGATCAGTTTGTTCAGAGCTTTTTGGATATGTCTGTATCCAGTTTCGGAAATGGTGAATATTAAGAAAAATTATTTAATAAATATTTTCTAATTTTTCTTCTGGTTTTCCGTCTGCAGTGGAGTTTCATTCAACGGGTGTGGACATGGTTGGACCAACACCTTTGTATATGCCTCCTACACCAGCCATGGATACTATGGAGATACCTCCAGTGGATCTTTTGGACATGAGTATCCTGTTGGGGGAGACAGCGGGCAATTCTGAGCTGCTGGTGTGAATTTTCCTGGGCATCGTTAAGACTTTTTTGTTTGTATAGAAATTCGGAAAAATTGGTTGTGGCTTGGTATGAGAAAGCCAAAGTTTTTGCGTTTGTTTTTACCGTTTGGGCCATCATTGAGTTACTTTTTTCATCGGCAATCATCGGGTGAATCTTTTTTGGTACGGTTTTCAGTTTTGTACCCTTTTTGCAAAGTGCGGGTATTTGTACAGTCGTTTTGCATTTTTTCGTTATTCGTCGGAAATAAAATTGGTTGAAACTGAAATTTCTTGTCTTCTTGCTTTTTCTTGAACAGGGAAAAAGGAGGGAAAAAATACAGGGGTAGGAAAAATACAAACAGGGATATATCCACAGGGATTGTTTTCTAAATTCGTACTGATTTTGACACACACACAGGGCATGTATTGACAGGGCTATTTTGACATTAGAACAAAACAAAAACTGTTTTAAACAATTGACAAAACACCAGTTGTTGGATTAATGGCCATTTCGACTTTGGGGTATAAATTTGTTCTGCGAGGAAGTAATTCGACAGTGGCTGTATTGGACACAATTGTAATACGATTTTTTAGGACATATCGGATTTTTGCATAGCAGAGATAAATAAGGCAAGCTAATCTGGTAAGAGTAAGTACAATTGTCATGATCATATAAATATATCCATGCTGTTGAAAATGCAGCTGTAAAGTGGTGAGATCATCCAAAATTTGCTTTTTGTCATTTTGGGAAGATGGAATCTCTTCAACGGCATTTATTTCGATATCATCTAGTTGAGGAACCATTTGTTTAAAAGGTCCAATAACAATTGTATATCGGCATTTAGGTTTGAAATATAAAATACTGGAGTATGGCAACTCGTAAGAGTGTTCAGAGGCTAGAGTTTTGTTATTTTCTGATGCCATGCAATATTGAGTAATCCAACCCTTGTTAATGTCCGTAAATGCAAATTCATCTATGTCCAATTGAACCACAGTATTATTAGGTTTTTTCGGTTTTAGATAAAAGACATTTTTCTTGGATTTCCACATCTTGTGATCCGTTTTGTATGGTTTGCACACAGGGATCAGTGGGTTGCGATAGGGGATAATTAAATCAGCAGATTCGGCATTTAGAAAAAGTCAAAGATGAAAGACAGGAGAGTAATTCGTGGGGATATAATCCAAAGTGTTCGGTTCCTTGGGAAATTAAATAGGGGTAATTAATTTGGGCTTTTTTCCATGTGGGAGAACCAAGATAATTTTCTTGTGCCACAGGGAATGAATGAACTCGAGACAAAAAATAGAGATCAGAGTTTTTGATGATAGGAATAAATAAAGAAATTTGGAGAGAACAGGTGCTGTTAACTGCCAGATCTGAGGGACATTGAGAGACATGTCCAAAGGTTAACGGATTGGTTAATATACTGGAGAGGATCTCATTCCTGGTCATTAAAGGAATAAGAGTTTGTTTTTGGCTGTAAGGATGGTAGATATACTGCTGGAGATTTCCAGGTCAGAGAGGACATTTGAAGGATATCTAAAGTTTAGGATTGAGTTTATGTCGCTCAGTAATTGTTGAAAGGTCTGAATCGTTCTTGCTAATTTGGTACTCAGGCTGAGTAATTTATTCTTATTCTCTGGGTTGTTGATGAATGGAATCCTGAGTTGGTTGGCCAATTCTTTGGTGATGGTCATCTGATTGTTGTCAGTTTGGAAATGAAAAGAAGGGTCAATTATTGTATGCTTGGACCATTTTTCGTTGTCCAATGTTTTTATAGTAGGTAACAGATTGAGGTATGCTGGTTCATGAGGAAATATTGTGGGTATTGCTTTTATTCCGGTACTAAATTTTTGTAATGTTTCTGATAAATCGTTTTTTGCTTCAACAAGTATATTGAAAGGATTTGAGGAGGTGGTAGTTTCATTAGCTTTGGTTTGACGTTGGATTAGATCTTGGATTTGATCGGAAATTCCTTTTGCTTTGGAATAAAGAGTTCCGATTTGGATTGGGGTATTTATTAAAAGGATTTGAGGAGGTGGTAGTTTCATTAGCTTTGGTTTGACGTTGGATTAGATCCTGGATTTGGTCGGAAATTCCTTTTGCTTTGGAATAAAGAGTTCCGATTTGGATTGGGGTATTTATGATCCAAAATTTGGAGGGAGTACAGATGGGATATAGGTCTTCTAAAGTTACTCCCACATTTCCAGGGAAATTACGTATTGGGGAATTTTTGTTTGATCGAATGCTATTGTTGATTACACCTTTGTCACTTTCACTGATATCAGAAATGGTGAGAGAAATGACAATGTTAATTTTGCACCAATAAGTAAAAAGATATTTCAGCATTTTTTTGTCGATGTTCGCTGGGCAAAAGCTGATGATAGACTAGTGGTTGGTGGGAAATGTAGGTGGAATATTTTGGATTGTTGTTTCCGCTGGGCGCTTCTGGTGCGGGCAGCAACAGGCGCTTGTTCTTGAGCTCGTCTCGCTTGACTGCGCGTGCGTTGCGGAAGTATGCGTGATGGGTCTACTGCTGCTGGGTCAATGTCCAGCCTGGTGAGACCTTGAGCTCGTCGGATAGGAGTTTGATGACCGGGAGAATTGGCGTCCTGTGACAGGAAACGATCAGGAGCATGCTTTCGCTTTTTCCGGTCCGAGCTGCGTGTAGTGGATCGAGACGGTCGCATTGTAGTGTCAGCATCAGTTTCAGGAGAGTTAACAGGAACGGGTGTAGAATCAGGAACTGATGTGGCAGGAGATTGATGTTTTGGGGTGCTGGCAGCAGACGGTGAAGGCTGGTCCGTCAGAGTAGGTAGACTGTAGTCGGAATCAGGAGCAAACAAGCGGCCAAATTCGTGGGTGACGCCTTGGGCCACGTCCTTGATGGTTTTGAAGAAACTGGGCCTGCTTGGGGTAGTGTTTGCCAGCGGTTGGATGACGGTGATGGCATCGTTGACAGCAGTATTGTTGTCATCATTGTGGGCAGCAGCACTGTTGTCGGGTGTATCCATTGTATTATTGGCGGATACAAAGATGTCGTCGTCAGGAATAGATTTTTCAAACGGTTGGTCGGGTGGTTGGTCAGGACATATGTTGGAATCAGCGTCATGATCAGCAGGAGGTTGATGAGGTTTATCACCGGCAGCAAAAGAAAAATCAAGGTCCTCCTTGATGGTTGGTGAAGGTGTAGAAAGAGATGAGGGATCCCGTGAGGGATCTGCTGATGTAGTGGTTAATTCTGCTTGAAATTCGACGTTGTCCAGGTCTTCTGTTTCTCTTTGTATGTATGGACGGACGTAGCTGATGTGAACTACATCAGTCCAAGTTGGGTTTTTGTCATCCTGGACTCGAATTACGACATCATTGATTTTTTCAAGGACGGAATATGGTCCTTTGTATTTTGCAGACCATTTTCGTCCAATGTATGTCGAGAGATCATGTCGTCGAATGAGCACTTTGTCTCCAGGAGAATATTGTTGTCCTGTTCGATGCTTGTTGAGTCTTTGTAGATAAGTAGATTGCGCTTTTCTGATGGCGGTTTGGGCCTTTGTCCTGATGTCATTGAGATGTATCACTTTGTCTTGATGGGTAGCTGCATTTTTGTCAGAAAAAGTTGGGATCCAATTGAGACGAGGCTTTGTTCCTGTTTTGTCCTGATGTCATTCAGATGTATCACTTTGTCTTGATGGGTAGCTGCATTTTTGTCAGAAAAAGTTGGGATCCAATTGAGACGAGGCTTTGTTCCTGTCACCATTTCAAACGGTGACATCTGCAGGGCCTCGTGTTTTGCTGAATTGTGGACCCAAGCAGCAAATTTCAATAATTCGTCCCATGAGGATCGATTTTCTGGGTCGAGGTAAATTGACAAATATTCATGAAGTTCTCGATGGGCACGTTCGTTTTGCCCATTTCCTTGTGGACGATAAGCTGTTGTAGTATGTGCTTTTGCTCCCAGGAATTTTGCCATGTCGCGAAAAATAGCACTGACAAAGTTAGTGCCACGATCCGTGAGAATTCTCTTGGGGGCTCCAAAGAGGCAAACCCAATCGCTAACAAATAATCTAGCGGTGGTTGCCGCCGAAGCCTCAGCCATTGGCGAGAATACGATCCATCTGGAGAGTCTGTCTTGGGTGACCAGAATATACCGGTAACCTTTGCGGCTAGCGGGTACTGGTCCCACAACGTCAATGCTGACGTCTGAAAAGCACTCGGTAGGGATCCCCGTTGATAAAAATGGGGTTTTATGCGAATAGTTTTTTGCCTGTTGGCACACAGGGCAAGAACGGATGTAATCCGCTATATCCCTTTCCATATTTGTCCAATTGAAGTTGAGCTTGATTGAGTAGGTGGTACGGTCGACACCTGCATGTCCTTTCGATGGAGGATCATGATGTAGTTGGATGATGTGATGACGTAAATTAGGAGGGATCCATAATTTCCACTCTCCTTTTTCGTCTTTCCATATCATGTCGTCCTTATGTTGATATTGGGCTCCCATTGGTAATTGAGCCACTTTCTTTGTTTCTTGTCGAATAATGGTTGTTGGAATATATGGCAGCAGGTTGTCGTTTTGCAGAGAAGGTGATAGGTAGGCACATAAATGATTGATGGTAGGTGGATAACGGCTTAGAGCATCAGCATGGGGAATTTGCAATCCCTTTTTGTATTCCACCCGATAGGAGTATTCATTTAGTGTCGTAAACCATGTGATTGCTCTGCGGCTGTCGTTTTGTCGTTGACGGCTGAGGTACGGAATAGCGATGTGATCCGTTTTTATCACAAAATGATGTCCCCATAAATATGATCGAAATTGGTTCACTCCGTAGAACACTGCCAAAATTTCTCGATCAGTATTTGGATAGTTTTGTTCAGCTTGGTTGAGAGTTCTTGATGCACAGCCTATGAGAACTTCTTTTCTGCCCTCTTTTTGAGTGAGGACAGCTCCGATGGCTAATGCTGAGGCATCCGTTGTGAGAATGAACTCTTTTGAAAAATCCGGGAAGGATAAGATAGGTGCAGACAGCATGCAGTTTTGGAGATCCTTCATTGCTTTTTGTTGAGCTGAAGTCCAGTTAAAAGTAGATTCCTTTTTTAGGAGGTCATATAGGGGTCGAGCGCGTATGGCAAAATCCTTTATGTATGATCGGAAATAACCGACCAATCCCAAAAAGGCTTGGATCCCCTTGACGTCCTTGGGTATAGGGAAGTTTTGTATAGCTTTGACCTTTTCCGGATTAACTTTGATTCCTTCCTTGCTGATTAAAAATCCGAGGTATTCAATTTGTGTTCTGAATAGCTGGCACTTGCTGAATTTAACTTTGAGTCCAGCTTTATCTAGCCGTCGTAAAATGTCGTCCAAATGTTTGTAATGCTGTTCAGCATCCTTGGAGTAGATGACAATGTCGTCGATATATATGTAGGCGTAAATTCCGAGGCATCCATCCAATACTAAATTCATAAGGCGTTGGAAAATTGAAGGGCTATTTTTCAGTCCCATTGGTAGCCTGATGAATTCGTAGTGTCCTAATGGTGTCGAAAAGGCAGTTTTCCAGCGTTCTTCCTCACGGATCTTGAGGTTGTAGAAACCATGCAATAAATCCAGTGCTGTAAAAAATTGAGCACTTCCAAGTTCTTCAAAAATTTGATTTATGCGCGGTAATGGATGGGGATCCGTGATAACGTGATCATTGAGACGCCTAAAATCCACGACCATTCGCCAGCCTCCATCCTTTTTCTTAACCATTAAGGTTGGGCTGTTGTAAGGACTTTTGGATGGCCTAATTATTTCTTGGTCCAATAATTCTTCAACATATTCAGCCAGGAGAGGACGCATCCCAAAAGGGATCGGATATTGTCGCGTATAAATTGGAGTTGGTGTGTCCAAAGGTATATCCGCTTGGTAGATTTCACAAAGTCCAAGGTTGTCAGTTTTCAGCGCCAGTACTTTCTTGTATTTTTGAAGTAATGTCCGCATTCTTGGCATGAGATGTTGAGGGCATTCTGAATGTCGCAGGTTTTCCTCAATTAGCTTGTCAATGTTTTGCTGTTCGGTCTTTCCATGGATCCGTTCTTTGTCTTTATTGATGGCAAAGATCTGCTTTGGAGGATCGTAATAAAAATAGGATCCGTAGGCTATAGTATGCCTAGGTTTCAGCAAAATATCTTGGTCTGTGAGGTTGAGACAGAGAACATGCACTTTTCCGTCTTTCAATGTTGATAAGCTTCTTCCAACAGCAAGGTCGCCATGATGTCGATTGTGAATATAGATGTCGGTCTTCTCTTCGGGAAAAAGATGAGTTTTGGCGGGCTTTGCTAGTATGATGCGTTGAGACATCTTGGGTATTTTGATATTTTCGGTGGGATATAATCGGAATTGGTGTGTTTCTTCAGGATCCTTTGTGGTGGCATGAAAAAGTCTCTTGAATTGGAATTTTGAATTTTGCTTGGCAAAGAAAGGTATCCTTTGGTGATTTAGCTGGATCAGATTTCTTGGATAGTCAATGATGGCGTGTAATTTCTTCAATATTTCGTTTCCCAAAATACCTTCAAATCCTACTTGTCTTATTTCTGTGACAAGGAAATGGACCTTGATGGGTTTTGCTAAACATAATTCAGTCCAAATTTCACCCATTAAAGGTACTTGATTTCCTTCTAATGTTGAGATTTTTGAGGTTGTTGAATCAAGGTAAATGGTGGGATCCAATATTGTTGAGGATATCAGGGATACTTCTGCTCCAGTGTCTACCAAAAATTTAATGGGCACACTATCAGCGGTTGTTGATATGAGGATGACCGGTAGTTTCTGTGGGGCTTCCTTGGACGAAACTCCGGTCAGTACTCGTTTCCTGAGTCTGAGCATTCTTCAGCCGTAAACATAAAATCTGTTTCTTCATCTTCTGATAGAGATAGATGATCTTCAGTTAGGTGATGTACGTTTCGGTTATTGTTAGGATATCCGTAGGGTTGATATTTGCTTTGGAGATCCTCTTCCCCTTCTCTTGTTTTTCGGGTGTTATTTGCTGAAAAAGGGCTCTTGCTTCTTGCTCGTCTGTGAGGATGAGGGCTTCTTGATGGAGATCTGCTGTGATTTCTGGATTGGTTTGTCCTGGACGGGGTAGAAGGTCTTCTTTGAGGTCGAGAACGATTATTGGAAGATCCTCCTCTATTTCGATGGTTGTTGTGATAAGATGGCATACGATTTGAGAAGCCAACTTGTTTCCTTTCTCCTCTTTCTTGTGGCTTCTTATTTCGGAAACAATCCTTTTGGAGGTGTCCCACTTTTCCACAAGTGTAACACGATCTTGTTTCTCTTTCAGAGTCTTGAAGTCCAAAGGTGTTCAGGTTTTTCATTCCTTTTCGCACTTGGTAAACGTCGTAATCCTCGGATCCTCTGATCCTGGTTTGTAATAATTCGATGTTCATGGCCATTTCAACTGCATGATCCAATGTCGACGGGATTACTGGGAATCTGGCATAAATAGATCGTCTTAATCCTTGGATAAAGTAGGTCTTCATCAGATCGTCGAGAAGTTTTTTGCTTCCTTGGTATTGTAGTAATTCTTCTCGATACATCAGGTTGGATGTAATGGCAGGTTCGTCGCCTTCTCTTCTGAGTATCTTCAATTCACTAGGCAATTCGCCCAGCATTTGGTTTCCCACTCGTCTAACTCGAGAGGCAAAATCACGCACTCTTTCGTTAGCTCCTTGAGTGATCCTTTGGAGATCCCTTATTCCTCCATTGATTGTTTTATCCTGGTACATGTTTTGTAGTTGTTGAATAATGTACCTATAGTCTTTTTCTAATAGTCCAGGTATTCCCAGGAGAAAGTTCTTAGCTGGTCCTTGTATCTTTTGCAATAGGAGTGTTTTTAATTGGCTGTTCGAAATGTTGCAATCAGTGATGGATAATTTGAATATTGTCCACCACTCGAACCAGGATTGTTTTTCGTCTCCTGTAAAAATAGGAATGTTGTTTATGATGGAGGTTGTAACTTGTATACTGCCAACTGGTCCATCTTCTTTTCTTGTTTTCATTTGAAAGAATAGTGCTTCCGCTGCACTTGGTCTTTGTAGCTGTTCAGCAGAGATGTCGTTCTTGAGGTAGGATTCTTTCAATCCCATCATCTCGTTCAATTCCCTTCTTTTCTGTTCTGCCTCATTTTTTGGTCTTTGTAGCTGTTCAGCAGAGATGTCGTTCTTGAGGTAGGATTCTTTCAATCCCATCATCTCGTTCAATTCTCTTCTTTTCTGTTCTGCCTCATTTTCGTTGAGTTGGGACAGAATTTTGGCTTGGATTCCTTCCAGCAGGGCTGATGACTCCTGCATCGCCTGCACTGTTGGTCTAAGATCTTTATGGAGATCCGTCCAATATTTCTTAGCGGCTTCGTGCGCTTTTTGCAAGTTTGTCAAAGTAAGTTTTCTTGGCTCCGTAGTGTTGGGCTGAGCCAATTCTTGCTGTACTGCAGCTAATTGCTGGTCAAAATAATTGATCTTCTGCTCTGCCTTTAGCACTTGTTGAGCAGCAGGGAGACGCGCAAATTCACAAAATTCCTCGTACGCGTCAGACATTTTTATCTAGAAATATTTCTCACTTTCTTTAGGGCTGATGACTCCTGCATCGCTTGCACTGTTGGTCTGAGATCTTTATGGAGATCCATCCAGTATTTCTTAGCGGCTTCGTGCGCTTTTTGTAAATTCGTCAAGGTAATTTTTCTTGGCTCTGTAGTGTTGGGCTGGGCCAATTCTTGCTGTACTGCAGCTATTTGCTGGTCAAAATAATAGATCTTCTGCTCTGCCTTTAGCACTTGTTGAGCAGCAGGGAGACGCGCAAATTCACGAAATTCCTCGTATGCGTCAGACATTTTTATCTAAATATATTTCTCACTTTCTTTCCTTCAAAAATTACTTTCCTTCAAAAAGGAGTTGCTTAGAGATAAAATTTTCTCTGTTTTGCTTTTTAGCCTTTTTCCCTGGCCTCTTAAAGCCTTCTGAGACGTCTCTCAGGAATAATCAACAATCACAAGAATTTCTTTCCAAAAATCTTGTTTATCACTTTTATTTTCCTTTCTTCAGAAATAACTTCTTTCTTTTCTTTCTCTTGGCTACCTTTTTTGGTGCCCTTCCGCGGGAATATTCAACACTCGATATGCGCAATATAAATATACACTTTTTCCGTTTTCTTTTCACTACACGATAACACAATATATGTATATATCAATGACTTACTTGAGCTCCAATTGGTTTCTCAGATGCAGAGGTTGGAGGGTTGGTAATGATAAAAAAGGTACTTGCCAGTCAATTTGCCAATCTGGTCAAATCTGACAATCTGGGTACTCTTTTTTCGCGGCGAGAAGACCACGCGAGGTACTTGCTCTCGGAGTTTCGAGAATTTGATCACTGATAAAAATCAATTCAATTCAACACACAAGAGGAAATCTCTTAAAGCCTTCTGAGACGTCTCTCAGGAATAATCAAAAATCACAAGAATTTCTTTCCAGGAATCTTGTTTCTCACTTTTATTTTCCTTTCTTCAAAACTAACTTTTTCTTTTCTTTTTCTTGGCTACCTTTCTTGGTGCCCTTCCGCGGGAATATTCAACACTCGATATGCGCAATATAAATATACACTTTTTTCGTTTTCTTTTCACTACACAATATATCAATGACTTACTTGAGCTCCAATTGATTTTTCAGATGCAGAGGTTGGAGGGTTGGTAACGATAGAAAAAGGTACTTGCCAGTCAATTTGCCAATCTGGTCAAATCTGACAATCTGGGTACTCTTTTGTCGCGGAGAGGAGACCACGCGAGGTACTTGCTCTCGGAGTTCAAGAATTTGATCACTGGTAATAATCAATTCAATTCAACACACAAGGGGAAAAGAGGGTAACTCACCCCTCTCAAAAATAAAAAGAATGTCTGATAACGTAAGAGTTAAAACTACCAACTGCGCCAATTTTGTTATCTTAACTTGCTTGATAAAATATATTCTCTTTGGTCGCGTTTTCTCACTTTTATTTTTTCTTTCTTCAAAAATAACTTTTTCTTTTCTTTCTCTTGGCTACCTTTCTTGGTGCCCTTCTGCGGGAATATTCAACACTCGATATGCGCAATATAAATATACACTTTTTTCGTTTTCTTTTCACTACACGATAACACAATATATGTATATGTCAATGACTTACTTGAGCTCCAATTGGTTTCTCAGATGCAGAGGTTGGAGGGTTGGTAACGATAGGAAAGGTACTTGCCAGTCAATTTGCCACTCTGGTCAAATCTGACAATCTGGGTGCTTTTTTGTCGCGGAGAGGAGACCACGCGAGGTACTTGCTCTCGGAGTTTGAGAATTTGATCACTGGTAAAAGTCAATTCAATTCAACACACAAGAGGAAAAGAGGGCAACTCACCCCTCGCAAAAATGAAAAGAATGTCGGATAACGTAAGAGTTAAGACTACCAACTGCGCCAATTTTGTTATCTTAACTTGCTTGATAAAATATATTCTCTTTGGTCGCGTCAATAAATAAATACAATGTTTCACAATATGACTGCACAATATATTTCTATTACTTTGGTACGCAGAATCACACTCGTATTTTT
>CAJPEX010003077.1:0-32266 GCA_905338405.1 Notodromas monacha | reverse complement strand
AGCACCTTTTCTAGACTTCGCGTATCTTCAAGTAGTGGAACAATTTCAGGTTAAATACCTGTGTATATTGTTATTCATTTTGAAGTCATCATATCCTATACTATAGAGTGAGTTTGACATTTTACGACAGGAAACCGTAGCGATTATAGAGGCAGCAGAAAAACGGAAGAAACAGGCGTCAGTTTATACGAATTTTTACTTTGCACGTTTTAGCACCCAATTTTTTCCTGAACTGCTATAGCGAATTCTTCACAGCGGTATAAAAACTTCCTTTCACCTAGATTCATCGATACAAATCACCCAGGGGGAATCCAGGAATAAGTACAATACAGTATATGTGAAATAAGAACACTCGTCATTGGGTGGAAAAAGTACTTATTTTTTCACATCTTCCGATATACTTATTGAAAAGTGGTTTAAATTGTATTTATGCACGTAAGAAAAATTGGAGACAAATTCAGATATATGAGCAATTTTTTATTTTGAAAATGTCATGATCGTATATGAAGGTCAAGGTGAGGATTGCATTACAATAATATTTGAGCAGAAATATGTGCCAAGCATCCATATATCACAATTAAAAAAAGCAACATTCTTGGATTAGGAAAATGCAAATACAGTACATGTTTTCGAACTATTTCGGATGGACTTGACTGGAATGCTTGGTTACTCAAAAACTTCCTCGGTTCGTATACATGAGCTCAAATTGTTATTATTATCAGTTTCGATAAATTGATTCACAAAAAGCTTAAAACGGTAGTTGGTAATACGTTTAGAAGATTTCCAAAAGCGGTGGAGTCGAGTTGATTGCTGACGTATTGCTATAGGAAAAGAAAATGTGCTTAATTTTTACTGTATTTTAAGAATTATAGTAAGGTCTTGAGCAACGAACCTAATCATCCATACCAGTGATTTGTTTGTTTCTCAACGCTTTCTGCATTTAAGGCGACATTTTCAACAGTAACGGAGGGGAAATTTTTTGATAGGTTCCAAAGTTAAAAAAAATTAAAGTCCAAAGCTAGGAAATGAGCATGACACATTGAAATACAGACAAGAATACGGTACGAAGAAAACTTTGTTAACTATAGTACGTTTTAAGGCGAGATTATTGAAAGCATGAAACATTAGAATCATGAAAAGAAAATTCAAGTAGTCTTTTGAGTTTATATAATTTCCCTTGCTTGCATTACATTTTGATTCAGATTTATTATCCCCATTCGGGGAAAAATTTGCCAGAAAAGCGTAAAATATTCTCCATATCTAGAATATTTTGAAGATTTTTTTCTTCTTCATGTTTTCGCAGTTTTTCGTCGGAGGAAAAATGGGGACTGAACCCGACTGTGATGTTCGTCGTTCAGGGTGTTCTCTGCTCGATGAGGACCCACGGAATGCTGGCAAAAATGTATGAACCATGTCTAGAGTTTTCTTCTAAACCATAATTAACCCACACGCTAATGAGTGTATTTGTTGTGTTCGTAACTTCAATGAACCCACCGTTATGCTTGAAGACTTTTATCGTTGCCCCGGACAATTTGCAGCCGAGAATCAGCGAGGAGTGATTGTGTTCATCGGAAATGATGAGGGTTCTGTCATCAGCAAGGGCCGGCAGGTGCATGGAGTTGGTGGCGAATCCCATGGGACACAATATGGCGTCTTCTTTGCCCACAAACTTGGCGACCATCTTCTCGAGAACTCGGTGAAGTTGCCAAGTTCCTGTGCGTGTACAAGGAAGACAAAAGATAAGTGAAACCCCGAGATGCGGACGTCATTGGTGCTTGGACCTTGTCCCGATGTCGGAATGTCCGCATGTTGGATTTTGTTTTCTCGTAGACTTCTATGGGAACTGATTAATTATTGTACTGTAATTGCCTTTCTGTTCATTCATTCATTCATATCATGTAATTGGTTCTACTGTTAATAAAAAATCAGGAATAAATCCCCCAAAAATCAAATATACAGAATGCAACCGTGGGAAGAAAACCACAGAGAATCTGATCTGTACTGGCATCAAAAAGGACCCCAAAAAGCAAACAAAAACAGCAGTTCTTGATATTCTGTAGTGAGACCCCTGCATGCGGACGCCTCAACCTGTGGACAATTCAACATAGGGACACTTATTTTCCCAGAAAAAATTAATAAAAATGGCCTGACATGAGGACACTGACTTGACATGGGGACATTTTGTTATAAAATTGCAAATACGTTTCCAGCCTGATTACAAGAAACATATATTTCCAACCCTGAAATTGATGTAAGAAAAGTTCTTGGGCATTTCTCTCACCAAATTAGCATCCATTGAGCGAATTTTAAAGAAAGACCTCCAGCATATAGAGGGAATTTTACTTTTTTTTCACTTGAATGTTATTTTTGTAGATGCCAACATTTCAGTGTACATAGTACAGAGATACACTATTCAATGCTTCAAACGTTCTTATTGAGTTGAAAATGTATTCACTAATTCAAATTCAAGTGGCAAACAATTTTTTCAGGGAATNGAAAATGTATTCACTAATTCAAATTCAAGTGGCAAACAATTTTTTCAGGGAATTCTGAAGAATATTTCTTCCACAAAACACCAATTAAAAATTATATAATGTAAGTCTATGGGAAAACAAGACTTGACTTATTGACATTTTAACTTGGGGACACTCTTGGTGTACCAATCATGTCCACATCTCAGGGTCTTACTGTATATGCAGGGATGATGCTGGAAAATGCTCCAAAAGAGCACATAATTTACTTATTTTTTATTATAAATTTCAGTAAATATATTATGAAATTCATTTTTAACTTCTTTCAAAATAAATCTTTGCTCAATCTGTTTAAGAGATATCCCAATTTTAAAAATTAAAAATTCTCAAATTTCTGGAAATGTGAAAGTGTCCATACATGCCAAGATTTTGTCCGGATGATGGGTCAGATTTTTTTAAATTTTCATGTGTCCCCAAGTTGAATTGTCCATATGTTAGGGTGTCCTTATTTTGGGGTCTCACTATATTCCCCAGATTTCAGTATACCGCAAGTTTTAGTCTTCAAGGATGAAAAAATAACGTCAATTATTGGAGTAGTAGTATACATGTCATTTCCCCCCTCATGATAGGTTTAAACAATTGTTGCCAAGACAATAACACGCATTATTTTAAGCTTTCTGATTTCAATTCCACTAAAATACTGTCTCACCAAGTTCCCTGGAATTGCTTCCGAAAGTGAGACCGTTTCGTTTTATAGGTTTAAACAATTGTTGCCAAGACAATAACACGCATTATTTTAAGCTTTCTGATTTCAATTCCACTAAAATACTGTCTCACCAAGTTCCCTGGAATTGCTTCCGAAAGTGAGACCGTTTCGTTTGATGGTGTCTTTTACTGCATCTGGGATCGGACCCGTGTTAGTGGAGAAACCCAAGTAGTTGTACGATGCCATATTGATGGAAAGACCGTCTGGCAATTTTTCTCTGCAGAAAAATGGCGAGTCAGTTTTACAGTCGCATCGCGCGTAAAAAATAAAATAAAATTCCGTAGTCTGTACTTTGATGTACGCTGCAGCGTTAAATCACAAGATTTCGTTGAAAAACCCAAAATGGATAAACTACCCACTAAAAAGATTGATTTGAAAACGCTTCAGAGATTTCACAACTTATAGGCCTATAACAAAAATGATACACGTCTTTCCGAAGCTCCTTAAAAAAATTCGCTACATTAAATTTAGCCATTTGTGACAAATTTCCGAAGATAATTCACGGAAATTGAATGAATATCTGGGACTTTTGATCCATGAAAATCATAAGCGACATCGTGATTAAGCCGCATAATTTATAAAAATTTCAAGTTCCCGTTATTTTGAAAATAAATATACTGCACTGTATTCTATGCATAGAAAAAATGATTTTCATTCCCGACTGTGCGTCGTTAAATACGGTACTTCAGAAGAAATAATGAAGAGGCCGCTGGAAGATGGGCATTTTGAAAACTATTACGCACGGAAATAATTTTGCCATTTCTACCAGTCATAAAAAACATCGGGAATACTACATACAGTATATAGCATATACAAACGTGAAATCTTTTCATATTTCAGGGTTGTGTTTTTTGAAATTCAAGTAGCTATGCATAGTAAAATTCCGTTACGACGAATTTCGTTATAACGAATTTTGCATGGTAGAAAAAAAAATCGTTTTGCTGCAAATTTTGTTCTTTAGCCCCGGCATTTTCTTCATGGGGACAGCAAGGATACAAAAATTCGTCATAACAACCTGCAGTATTTCCTTCTATATTCTTTGAATAACAAATTGCTGCATTGATCGTGTTTGCATGGGCCACAGCGATTTTTACTAATTGGCACAAGACGGGAAAACCAAACTTGCGCATAATTGGGAAAATTTTAAAAACTGCAAACGCTAATCTTTTTGTACAAAAAGTTTAGCATTGCAGAATAAGGTATGCAAATGTAATGCAAATTTATTGAACTTTTTTTTAAAATTTAGAAATGGCCAATTTTTCAAAAGAAAAGTATGTTTGAAAGGATATTACTGTTCTATTTCACGGAAAATACACCCCTTCATGAATAAATGCTATTCTTACACATGTGTTTTCTGTTTCATTTAGGTCATAATACTTGGTTTGGATTGGGATAATTTTTACAAAATTTATGGAAGGGCAGGTCAGAAAAAATAATTGTATTAAACACTTTGAATTTTTTCGACTATTTCATCAAAAGCAGTTGAAATTCCGGCAATTCTTCAACGATCAGCTGTTGTGGAAATACAGCAAATCAATTGTTACCTGTTTCTCACAAAATTCTGTTCTATATTCTCAAATAAGAACAATGAATTTCATTATAACGGATTTTTCCTCATAACAGTTTTTCTCCCAGGTCCATGGGAGTTCTTGTAAAGAGATTTTACTGTGTAGTATCATCTGAACATAGATTGTATTAATGCATATATACGGTATATACTTACACATGATCAGAAAATGGGTTCTGCGGCCGATGAATGACACGGAAAGTGTCGGCTGGCAGAGTGTTGATTGGCCTGGCAAAAAGATCGCTAATCCTGTTGAAGAGGGTGAATTGGAACAGCCTCGTGTGGTGATCTCTGATTGGGGCATAACCCTGTAGGAAAGAATTTCCAAACATTGCAAAAATCACCCTAACTAAAATCTGTCAAAGCATATACAGTATTATAAATCTCTCCACAGAAAATAAAATCCCTGGTTTCAATTTGCTAAATTTGAGAGAAAAAGAAGTAAAGTAGAACCTTGATAACCCAAGCCTCCCTCTAAGTTGAACCCAGATGGTACCTTACAATTCAACCTTCTGCAATTTGATGATCAAATTTGCAGGAAGGCTGACTCGCAATTCAACTCTTGCCTTGCAATTAAACCTACTTCAGCCACTTTTTTTTGCGTTTTTAAGTGTATATTTGAAAATGTCATGGACTGTCTTGCAATTTGATCAATTTGCAATTCAACCCTAGTCTGGCAACATATTAGGGTCAAATTACGAGGTACCACCTGTACCCTCCTGTGCCAAAAATTTTTTCAAGTTCCCATCTGAAAAAAAATTCCCTAACTCAAAGGTTTTTCCCCTCAAACCTCCCAAACTTGAAATTTCTGAGGCCTTAGGCTATTATTTTCTCGATACAGGAAAGAGTAAATCAGAAAATTAACTTGATTGGCTTTTCGAAAGGAAGTTAAAGATAAATTGAACAAATGAAATTTGCCTCTAATTTCAGCATCTTGGCAACTCATTCAAGAACAACTTTATGGCCCAGAATATAAAAATTTAAAATTTCCTGAAAATATTATATGTTTTCCCGCAAGAAAAAATGCTTGTTTGACTATAACTCAAAACCTCTTCGAGTTAATTTTTTTTGCTGGTCCCTTGGAATTTGACTTGGAAAGGTTACTTGTTTTTTTTTTGAGGAGGAAAAAATCCCCACTTTGAATTTAATAAATGTGAGAGAAACATAATTAGTACCTCTTTTTCTTTCGGATCGATCTCGGGAAGCTTGACCCACTTGGGCGAGACGACTCCTAATTTGGACAAGGCGTAAACGACGTTGAACACGACCTTAGCGTAAATAATCAGCAGTACCGGAATGTAATCGAAAATCAGGAATCCGTAAGAACGTCTGGACGACAGCTTTTCCGTGCCAGGCTTAGTTGTCTTATTGTTGGTCGGATTATTTCCCGAGTTAGACTTGCTTTGGAGCTTCGAGTGACGAGCCATTGATGAGGAATGCTTCAGCGTCGCCAAGCCTGGATGCTTGTTGGATAACAGCTCCATTGTTTCGCTCCAGCTGAGTTCAGTGGTAGTGGTTGTCTGGGTCATCTTGTTCCTGCAATTAAGGCCTGAGTTGAGTTTTCGTTAGTGGAGAATGTAGACTAGAGGTGACTGCCATAATTTAGTAAGCTTCCCCCAACCTTTTTGGGCCTTGCCCTGGCAAAAAAAAAAACTCTGCAGACCAGCAAAGTAATAAAACTTTTGCCTACTCCAAAAATATTTTTGGGAGACTTTATGGCAGGTATCTGAAAAGTTTCTGTTTTTTTTGTGCAAAAACAAAGTTAGGAACCAATTAAACAGTGTATATTGTGGAATGTCTTCAAAATTTTAGAAAGGTGGGCTTGAAGAAAGGTTTCTCAGAATGAAAGATTTAAATAATTCATTTCAGCAGTTGACAATTTGTCTTGAGTGTTATTTCAAGAAGAGCCAACTTTAATTTTTCATCATATAACTTAGACTGCCATTGTCTTTCTGAAATTTCAGATAAAGATCACAGACTTCATTGCTACTTTTTATATACTTATTATGCTGAAGGAAATTTCCCCCAAACCGGCAAACAACTTTTGAAGACTTGCCCTGGTCTGTGGACCGCAGGTTAGGAAACCCTGCGTTATTAGGTTAGGCTCAACTGCGATCAAAAAGACACTGTGATTCCTAAAAACAAATATTACATTATTTACTGGAGTACCGAATGCCTTCGAGTAAAACACACTTACATTTTTTTATTTTTCAGCCCAAAATTTGGTTAATGTATTCCTGAGGAAGAAGTGCACCCTATTTTTATGGATGGAAAATTGCAATAAATTGCTCGTTATAACAAAATAATGGTTGAAATAACTAGTTTTCGATCCAATGCCAATAACCACATTGTTGTAGTTGTGTTTTAATGTATTCTCATTCACACTATTGCTTTTTTTACGCCCAAAATTAAGGCATTGTTGTACTATATTTTTTTATTTTTCTGCCCGTTGAAAATAAAATACATAAAACATTTTGAGTTGAATCTTAGTCATTTCAAATTTTAATTTTCGATTGTCTTCATTCGTTTGGGATTGTCTCTTGAAATATGTTAAAAATTGGCTAAACGTCATTCTGAAGAGATGCGTTTAATTAAAAAAAAAGTACAAAATCGGGTTCCCACTGTCGCCAACTCTCCCTTGCAAATAAATTGAGCACCTCAGTATAGAATTGATATTTAATGTACACCAGCCCGCCAATAGTAAAATGGATCCAATTGATTTTCGATTGTGATATGATCTGAAATTACAAACGATCAGTCAAACGATTGAGTCTAATTTTATTTCTGGAATGGCCTTTATTTATGGGGGAAACAGAAAAGCAAGCTCAGTTGCACACTTCAAAAAAATACTTCTAAAAATTAGATGTGACATGAGTTCTTAAAATTCGTGGATCACGTTGAAAATCTTCACAGCTTCTAGAAATCTAGAACACACAAATGATTTTGTAATTTTCTCAAAATGTCACGCTCTCAAGCGATTATATGCTATTAAAATTAATCTTATCCAGATATTTACATATTTTGAATGCTGTGAAACGTAAAAAGCGTTTCAGAAAAGGTCGATTTTAAAAATTCAAGAATTTTTCAAGCGAAACTTTTGCATACAAGCGAATATTAAGGGAAGGAAAAAACCTTTCTTGCGACACGGATAGTTTATTTTAAAATTATATATAGTACTTTTACAACGATGAGTTGAGAATTTAAAAAAAATTCCTCGAGAATTGAATCGTCGAATAATTTCTATCACAGCATTGTCAACGCGGAAAAAGTAGCTGATGAATTTAGATTGTGTAAAATAAATACCTGCTTGTGAAAGAAAAAGGCGTGTTGAAAATTCGAGAAACTCTTCAAGAACGAAAGTATAGAAGACCTTTCGACTTCGACGTCGTTCAGGGACAAACGCTGGCGAGAATCTGCGGATGTGCAAATGTGAGTTGGTCTTCTAGGATGAGAAAGCAGAAACATTTTTTTCCCTCTGTTATGCAAGGCATATACGTAGCTGTTTGCGTGTTCTTGGACGCGTATACGTGACAAGCAGGATTTGACATTATTCCGCAAATTTTAGTTTCCCTGGAAAGAGCCAGGGACACAGCCAACATTCGCAATTTTTCCAAAAATTTCGAATTGCAGCGTCATGAAAGGTTTTTTTTGCATGCTTTTATCAACGCACGCCCTTCATGCGCATATATACGGCTGGAACATGATTTGCAGAAGTGCCTTTTTTCCAGGCCCTCGAAAGAGTTCACGGAATAAAAAGCAAAAACAAAAACGAACCAGTTTCGACCCTGGCCATAAACCCAGGAAAAAGAACCCACACGAAGGATGCAAAATCATGAATGTTACATAAGTACAGAAAATAAATATTCAATTCTTTTTCTTGTACTGTATTGAGTAAGTACAGAATTCCCGACACCTTTTTCTGATTTGTTCACGTCCAACAGTCTGTATTAGCGGAGGTTAGCATTTTTGCTTAACTCTGTATTTTATTTCAGAATGGAATATAATGGGTTTTTTCAGAATTGAAGAGTCGCAACTTTAAATATTTTTTTCTAAGTCACGTTTCAGCAAGCTTGCATTCTAAGTTGAATTGCACCAAGTGGAAAGAGTCCTTTTTTGTGATACTCGAAGTTTTATTTGCAGTAAATGTTTTATCTTTCAACATGCTTTGAAGCTGATGTTTGGTTTGTGTATGCTCTAGTGAACAAATTATGGGTGAAACGAATGGATTTTATGACAAAATGCATCATGAGTTTGCGTCTCATTCGCATACGTCTTCTACTTAAAGAAACCTAGATTTTATGTTATTCAGTGATTGTTTTTTTGTCTTCTGAGTTGGATTGTTTTTATTTGTTGCTTTCATTGCCAGCCATTTTTGTGAAAAAAGATAAGTCTCTCATCCAGAATAGTATGGAGCACTTGTACTTTTTTAAGCATTGAACAAACAAATTCTCGGCATAATTCTCTTCGAAAAGCCTATATTCCTGCTGGTCAATAAACCACTATAATGCTTTTTTGCATGCAGTTAGTACCTCTGAATTTGACTGCTGTGTTTTTGGTTTCACATATTTGGAGGCGAATTTAGCAATAATATGGAACCCTGACATGCACAGATGCCCAAACATTCGGACAATTTGACCTAGGTGGAAATGTGAAATGCCAAAAATTTACCTTGTCATGTGAAAAACGTCTGGAGACACTGAAACTTTGGCAAAAGTTTCAGAAAATTGAATTTTTTAAAAATTTGGATATATCTTGAAAAAATTGAGTCATGTTATGTTCAAAAAATTGGAAAGTGAATTTTTATTGCAACTCAAATTCATAATCAAAATAAGCTACGACAGTAATTTTGTGACCCTGCTTATTTTGGAGTTTATTCCCCATCATCTGTGCACAGCATGGCAAGATTATTTCTCTACTTCTTCTGCTCCCTTTGATGGCAAAGGATGAGCTTTTGCATTTTTTCTTCTGCACAGTTATTTTCTGCATCTTTAAGCTGCTTGAATTTTTCATTCAATCTTTTGCAGGACTTACGGTATTCCAAACTTTTGATAACCTGGTGAAACAAGTGAATAAGTTCCCTTTTGAAACTATGGGTGAATGTGATCTGACTTGCGGACACTCCAACACATAGGGACAAGATCGAATCACCAATTACATCCTCATCTCAGGTCCCCACTGCTGTACAAGTGCAATATATACATGAATCTGAAATCCTCAAGCGGTTTTGCATCAAAATCTGTCAAAACTTGGCTGGAATAATAAGGGAAACTGGAACAACGACCGAGAATTCCCCTCTGATCAGAATCTCGGCGGAAGTCGAAAGAAAATTATATGCCTCTGGGTTTCTTTGGAAATCAAGTTGAGATGTGGCCGGCAGGGCCAGGATAATGCTTTCTGTTACACCTGGTTGCCGGTTTGTGCGATGATTAGGCCAAAACTCGTCCTTCTCGGCACCGGTTTTCGCATTATTTGCGACTCCATCGCCCCGGTAATTGCCCCGTTCCCGGCCCAAACAAGGAGCAAAGAGAGGGAAAAAGAAATTCCGGTATTCAAGTGGTGGCTGGACTTGAATGGAAATCCGCTGCTGTTCAGAACTACAGTACAGTAGAGGAGTGTATAGGGAGGAGAATGCCATCATGACTGATGCCTTGCCCGTGTTTCGCACTGGTTTCCCAAAAAAAATGGCTCTCGAAATGTCCTCACAGATCCAGCTCAAAGAACCACCTTAATTGCGGACGATTTTAAACTCCATATGAAACATGCATCCACATGCAAGAAAAATTGAAGGGCTGAGGCAATTATCCCGCAGCCTCCAACCAATTTTAATTTCAAAAACAGATTCTAAATTCATGGCTTGAAGAATGAAGAATCTGAGCTTAAAATAAAAATTGCTGGAGAGACAGTGTAATTGTCTCAGCACTCAGATGTTTCCTGCATGTGAATGCAGTTTTTCAAGCAGTTCAAAATCTGCGGCAGGTGCACGTAAGACATTTCTTGTCTGAATGTGGTACAGTGGGACCTTGAGCAACAAATGCCCCAAGGAACGAACAACTTACTTGAGCCATATGGAGCAAAGTTGGGTTAATTTCGCAAATTTTGTCCCCATGAGTACTGCAACAATTTTTGTTGTTGAACTGAGGCCCAAGTTTGGAAAATATCCAACATTTGTGCTTAATTTGTGCCATTATATGTTCCAAAAATATTTTTGTAATTAATGTGTTTTTTTAACCCTTGGGCAACATTGGGTTATTTTGCATTGTGCGGCAGTGCCAGGATTTTTTTGCAGGCTTCTGCATTTAAGTTTAACCAAAGGTCACCAAAATGCAGCTTTGGCTGATTATAACCAAAGTCAGGAAAAATCCCACAAAAATAAAGCCATTGTTCTGATAATCCCTCCTTGCTAATTCAATGATAGGAATGCAGAAAAATTTTCACCCAATACAGTATTTATTAACTTTTTCCAAAAATTTCCTGCAGGAATATGCTAAAAAAATTTGAGATTTTTCCAACTTTGGGTCTCCTAATTACAGTATTTCTGTTTCCCCCTTTTTATACTCCTTTATTGTGGCACAAAGTTTTGCAGATAAATCCCAGCACTGCTGTCCAAGGGTTAATAAGAGCAGTCAAGATCCACCTCAACATCACCCACAAAAACTCTCATTCTCTTATGAAACGCCTGTATTATAATACAGGCACACAGTAGTATTCTCAAAGAATGAAAAAGCACTTTTTGTCGCATTCCTCGCATAACCCGCCAACTTGGCGGCCTTCTAACCCATGGTCACAGAACTCAGCTTTTCGCACGCCGCTCCGTTGGAATTCAATTGACTGCTTGCATACGGGTTTATCCAGCTGAGATTGGGAAGGAAAAGAAAATTGTACGAGGGGATCAACAGAAAAATCACCACAAGAGCTCCGGAATATTAAGTCAGAATACGGTTCATAAATAAAAATCCCCTCTATTTTTAGTATCGTCCAGAAGGTGTTCCTGAATCCATCACGTGCGATGAGAGGAAGAAAGTGATTCGGAAAGACGGCGATAAAATTCGCCACAACAAATAAAAATATTTCCATTGATGTGAAACGAATTTTCGCTTTGTTCCGTCAGGGAAATTCAGTTGAATCGCCCGAAGACGGAATAAAGAGCCACCATTAAAAACTTTTAATGCTTGAATACACGAGCTTTTGCGACCAAAACAAGTGCTGGTTATTGACTTCTGCTGCGAGATTTAAAACCCGCGTGTGTTCTAACCTTCTAACATCATTTATGGAAGGAGCAAAAGCAAATGTTTGCTTTTTACTGATGCTGCTATTTACAGCAGCTCGGAGCATGTTCTTGAAATTTTCCCGTCAAGTTTAAGAGTTACAGTATTTGTTTATATGCTATAAAATTTGAAAATCAGTTGAAAATCATCAAATTGTCTTCGTCGGGAGGAGCCACTTCAGGGTGACTAACGTTTGGACAAGAATTACGCAATCAAATTGAAAATTCACACTTGTAAAATGTTTCTATGATAAATTTTGTGCAAAGCGCAATCCTTTTCATCGTTTTTTTTTTCAATGCGGCATTCAAGTTAAAGTTGATAAATTAGTTTTCGTCATTATTGGTGCATTGAAACCCTTTTTAAATATACGTGTCGAAATTTTCCATCATAATTTACTGCCGCTTTCACTTTGCACCATATATGTTTTGAATATTATTTAAACACTTTAAGCTTTCTTCAAAATCGAAACCGATGTCAATTTTTTAAAGTTTCAGATTTATTTACAAGTCTCTGGACTGCCAAAGAATTTATTTTACGTCTTCGACCAAAATCGAAGAAAAAGGGAAATTATTTTCCTCCTTCCAATGACCGTGTCTGCTCTGGTTAATTGGACAAAAAATTTGACGAAACCCTAAAATTATTATTCAACAAATTCTTACTATCGCACTTTTCTGTAAGACACACCACTTCGTTGAATTTCTCATGATTAACATGCAATCAGGCCATCAGTTCAATTCTAGTTGCAGTTCAAAGATAACAAGCGTATAGTGTTGAGGATAATTACATCTGATTATTAAGGAAATACCGCATCAATAAATGTGTTCCTTATTTCTTCAAATGTATCTACAAGTCGAGAAGAACTTATTAAAATAAAAAAGAAGCGCGTACGTCATTTATCACGAATGACAAGTAATGAAACACCGTGAAGACAAATGGAACAAGTGAATACTGAACCAATGAACTATCAGTTTTTGCCAGGTTTTGATTCACTATATTAAAACTTCTTGTTACATTCAGGAACAATGAACAGATCTCAAAGGATGCATCCCAATCGAGTCTTGTATTCTTGTTTTCATTAGAAAAATTGAGCATTTGATGGAAGAACGACAAGCCTCTTGACTAAAGCATTATATAGTATTTTATAATTAAGCAACATCCCCCATATCTATCTGGAAAAATATATTTTTGAAAAATAACTACAGTATTAGCTCCTTCTGCTGTTTATCACTTTAGTTTGTCTAAAGCAGATTTTGTTAACCTTTTTGGACACAAAGATGACCAGCAGCAAATTGCCATACAATTTTTGTGGACCTGCAAATTTCCACAGAAAATGTTTCCTGACTGGCAAACTTTCATACAAATTTTTCAGACTCAAAAAAGCTTTGATTGAAAGGGTTCACGTCAAGTATTTTAAAAGTTTCTAGTTTTTAATAAAAATTAAGTTGAGAACTATTGGAGCGGCTCTACAGAAATGTCTTCAAAAAGTTAGTAAGGTAGGCTTAAAGAAAGGTTTCTCAGAATGAAAAATTGACATTTTTCATTTCAGCTGGTGAAAATTTGCATGAAGTGTTATTAGGAGAAAAGCTAACACTTATTTTCCATCAGATAATTTCCACTGCCACTGTCTGAAGGGGTGTTTAAAGGGCCTGTGCACCAGGAAATTTTCATAACATTTTTTTTCGGATCAGTAAAGTTTTGTAAAATTATTGCAGAATTCAAAAAGTTTTGCTTGAAAGTCTTTATGAAACGTATTTAATTTTGTTGTTGCTTTTTTAACAATCAAGAACTAATGAAGCAGCAATAGTGAAATGTCTAAAAAATTGGAAAGGTGGGCTTGAAGTAAGGTTTCTCAGAATGGAAAATTGAAATAATTCATTTCAGCAGGTGAACATTTGTCTGAATGGTTATTAAGAGAAAAGCCAACTTTTATTTTTCATCAGATGACTTCAATTGCCCTTGTCTTTCCAAATTTTCAGAAGAAGGTTATAAACTTCATTGCTAGCATTTAAAAAGCAACGTAGTACTATGAAGGTTAGGACGAATCACACTAGGCCACTGGATAAAAAATTATTCAAACCTATGGTAAATTCAATTTTTATCTCAGCACTATTGTTTCCGCTAGAAACGTATGGAACCATGTATTTAATTTTCTTTGCACGTCTCCAGGATAAATTAGCTTCAGTGTAGGAAAACTCATATTTTTCCCCTGGAAAAATACGAGACGCGTACCATCATTTTTGAATAACTTATGCTCGTACTCTTCTCTAGAAAATTGCAAGAAAAACTCTTGATTCCTGTCCTGGATGTTCCGGTGTTTTAGGTGTAGCTCTCACGGCAGTGATTCAAGCTTCCGAAAAATGCACGAGTATTGCGGAAATAAAGTGATGAATCGTGAGAATCTCCCGAGTTTTTATGGGTTATTCAAGCAATGATGGAGAAAATATGAATTTTTTATTCGCGACGTCATTAAAAAGGTAGCCAGCACGAATCTTGCAAGAGCTCTCGTAATATAACGACGCGAGGAACAATCGCCAGTGACTCTCTGGATGCAATTAAAACTTCGGTAAATTCTTTCCAAACTCGCTAATTGTCTGATGGACTTGTGAGAATTTGGCTCCACCGGTTTTTCGAGGAGTTCAATGTCAGGCAGACATTCAACTGGTTGAATGACTGCCTGATCCTGTCCTGTTATCCGGAAGCACTTGCCTGTTACAAGATCCAGGTTGAATGGATTATGTGTTTCCACGACCATTTCCGCCTGATTGCCATTGTTGTCTGACCTCTGTGAATATTGCTGAAGACACAGCGAACATAATCAAAAAGTGTTTTTTTTGCGTATTTTTCAAGGTATCAGTAGGCAAGTTGAGCTGATGAAAACAAGGGCATTTGTCACCTATAGTAGTCATCAGACTAAACCGAACGCAGAATTGACAAGAATGCCTAATACAGTAACCTTGAATGCCCCTGATTTCATTAGCCGATTTTCATTAAGGGAATCAAGATTTAATAGCATAAATTGATAACATTTCCGAAAGCAAAATTCAAAAGCGCTACAAGGAACAAAACGGATTCTCAAGAACTTGTTTCTTTGTTTTCATCGATGTCTGACCTCAGTTAATTTTGTTGATTGACCATCTTAAAAAACATTCGTCGCGTATTTTTCAAGATATAGGTGGACTTTCTCTCTTTATGATGATCTTGTACGAAACGATTTTCTCCTTATAACGATTTTTTTTCGTCTCACAGGGTTCTTTTCCATTTTTATAGGGGTGTTCTAAAACTAAATTTTCTCTACAACGAACTTTTTTCTGGTTTCTCGAAATCCGCTGCATAGAGTGCCTACCCGGGTCATTATTGAGCTGATGAAAACAAGGGCGTTTGTAGCCTAGTAGTCAGAGAATCCGAAAAAATAATTGATTAAAACGCTTGTTGCATCAACTTCGAATATCTTTAATTTCACCTCTATATTTTTATTACGCGAATCAAGGTTGAATGGCATACATCGGTGAAAATCGTCTCTTATAGCACGATTCCAAAGCGCATAGGACGAACAAAACGGATTCTGAAGAACATGCTTCCATGAAAAGGTTGCTTTTATTTTGTGAAATTACTTCCGATGTTGGCGCAAGCGTATTAATTATAGTGCCAGGATTTATGTGACGATTTGAGTAATAACATAGCTCACAACCATTTGTCTTCATCTATCCCAGTGCTTACAGTACAGTAATTTCCAGTTGCTACGAGAGTACGTAGAAGATTGCGCGCGTGTGTGTTACGGTTACATGATGACTAATTTCTTTGTGTTCTGTTAAACCTCCGATTTTCCGGATGCACACTTTCGTATCCCCGTTATTCAAAAAATCCCATTGGCATGCAAAAGCTGTCAATTGTCAAGGGACTTGATGATGAACCAATTCAAAAATTCAGAAGCCCTAAAGTGTCTGTGCCCAAGAGGGTTCAGGAAATTGAAGAATGTTTTTTAAATGAAAAACAGAATTTTCTAAATGAGTACACTTTTGTTGATTGATCTGCCTAACAAACAATCTGCCCAACAAATTACACAAAAATATAAGAAAATGACGTGCCTAGCAAATACTGACTTGCACAGCAAAGACACAGCAAATAATTGCATTTAAAATAATAGAATATTTCAAAGAATTTCTTTGGTGCTTTTGTTTCTTTCAATCAAAAAAAACTGGTTGATTGCAAGCATTTTTGTTGAGGAAAAGAATAAAAAAGAATTGTACGACATTTGGATTGGAGATATTCTAGGCCTATAATTGCTTCTTAAATGCAATGAGTTGATAGGATGCAGAACTTGGAGCAATGGTTCATTTGCTTGATAAATTTTCCACTTCCCTTCAAGAGTTACATTTTTGCTTTCAAACCTCCAATTGAGATCTGAGGGGGGAAGTCTTAGACTTAGGGAGATTTCTAATGAATATTACTTCTAAGGAAATTCATCCATGGACCTGAAAACAACTTAACTTGTGGAGGTTCCATGGTTATTCAGGTTCAATTGTAATTTGCAAGAGGTCTCACAAGTGCTTGTACCCATATCCAGTCATCTGCCAGTTGGGCAAACCATGGTTGGGAAAACACCTGCCAGCTGGCAAATGCTGGTCAGTCCAACCAACAGCCAGGGCAGTCCTTGGCCTTGCCAACCCCCAGCCCACCAAACTGTGGTCTGGTCACCCAATTGTTGGGGTACCCCAAACAATCAGGTGACTAGAATTGCAATGATTCTGAAATCCAGTTTGCAGTGGTTTTCCAGGCTTTGGTGAGCAGAATGGTTTCCTACCACAGATGATTAAAAACAAAATTTCATCAATGTTAGTTTTGGTTAGGTTATGTTAGTTTTGGTTAGGTTATGTTAGTTTAGGTTAGGTTATGTTAGTTTAGGTTATGTTATTTCAGTTTAGGTTAGGTTAGGTTAGTTTAGGTTAGGTTATGTTAGTTTAAGTTAGGCTAGTTTAAGTTAGGTTAGTTCAGGTTAGGTCTGTTCAGGTTGGGTTTGATGAGTGTTTTCCTCGTGTGAAAGTTTTTATAAGATGAAATTCTGCACAAAGAAATATTGGTGGTAGGAAACCATTCTGCTTACCAAGGCCTGGAAAGTCACTGCAACCAGGATTTTAGATTCAATGAAATTCTAGTCACCAGATTGCTTGGAAGCCCTGACAATTGGGTGACCACACTGCAGTTTGGGTGGGCTGGGGATTGGCAAGGCCAAGGTGCCCTGGCTGATGGTGGTTGGATAAACTGGCATTTGCCAGCTGGTGGATGCTCAACTGTGGTTTGCCCAACTGGCAGCTGCTTGAGGTACCCTTGTACCTCAAGCAAAAGGTGACATCTATGCAAAGTCATACAGGAGAATGGATTCGTGCTGTGCTCATAGATGTTGCATATGCAGGAATTACAAGTGGTACACTTTTTTGTTATTTAGAATAGAGAGCATCAAGCTGATTGAAATAGGAAGATCTTCAGAAGAAACTGTATGTGTTTTAAAGAAATGTTTTTGGATTTCTTAAAATTCAGGCAATTCTGATAATTTTTGCATTATATTTCATTTACAGGAACCAATTAATGTACATTTTTTAAAGTTATAGTATTTCAATCTAGCTGCTTGATTGATTCTCAACTTGATTTTTGCAAAAAAGCTGAAACTTTGTGAATAATTTCAAAAAAATATTTCAACCAAAAGTTTTTGAGTCTGCCAAAATTCTATGAAACTTTGCCAGTCTGTAGTCCCAAGAAGGCCAAGAACCCTATAGTTTGTTATATTCTATTAAATTATGGACATGCCACAGTTCCCAAGAATTGCTCTTGGCAACAACATTTTGTGAAAATATCCCAACTTTGCAACAGACAGGTCCAGTCAGTTGGGTGATTCATTCCTGGTAAGTTATTTGGGTGGTATTGGTGGCTCAGTTGAGGTGGGTACTCTGTTGTCTCAAATTATGCTCAGTTGGGCTCAGTGCTCAGACTGCTCACTTGACCCTACACCTGGTCAAAATCTCTGTTCTGGGCACATCTCTGCGCTGTGTTTGTCGATCCCTTTTGGATGGATCAGCACGTTTCGCATCTGTGGGAATACGGTGCAGTGGGGAAACCGGACAATCGAATTAGCGGAAGACCCTGGATCCGCTATTTCGCATATGGACGGGCCACCACCATGAGATGGCACAAATTCCTGGCTCACCACTTCTCTTCTTCTTTTTTTGTTGTTGTTGCATGCTTTTGCCTTCAATTTTCGTCTCCCCTTTCCCCCATTCAATCCAAGTCTCAAGTGTGAATCTCAGGGGGGAAAAAAGCCTAGGAATTGCATCGAAGCTCCTGAACACTTCATCCTTTCCTCCGCTTTTTTTTCATGGTTCCAACGACATTAAAGAAGGCAATCACTGAATTCATTGGCGATCTCATTGATGAGAGTTTCCCGGGTGCTGTTTCTTTGAGGTTTTTTTTTTTTTTTTTTAATTGGGTTTACGCACTTTTTCGATGCGAAAATCAATACGTGTGGTTTTTTTTCTTCTGATATTCTTCAAGATCAACATGGAATGGCATATTTATGGGTTCAGGTTCAAGGCTGAATCGCAATTCTGTTGTTCGGTGTCCTTCTTTTGTGGTCAAATTTCGATCACAAATATACCTGTACTTAGGAAAAAAAGTTGGCCGAGGTTGAGAAATTGTTGTGATTTTAGCTTTTATGTAGCACTAAAGTCACGTTAAAGTGGATACAAAATAAATCGTTCAATCTGGGGGGAATTGAAAGGTTTTTCTCGCCGCTCGAGGAGTATAAAGACCGAAGACATGAAAATATTATTCTCCATCGAAGTACTCGCCATTTTATCCCCAGTAACCTATTTTTCATAATTATTGATGGTTTTTGTAAGTAAAGGATTTCACCTCTGAATTTTCTGAAAAACTTTCTATTTTTCCGAAGGTGGTAGCCAGTTTCTTGTTTGGATTAAAAAATAAATAAAATTTCAAATCAATTTGGATAACAAAAACACGCCGCAACAATTATTGATCGTTTATGGTTATACAGTACACTCCAAAATATTAGTGGTCGAAGTTCCCAGCAGCATTTCTGCTATGTTTTCATTGCACTTGTTGGCTGAGAAGATTATTCTTTAAAAAAAAACAATTATGGAAGGACGCTGAAAAGCACGCGAGGTTTTGAGCATTATTTCAAATACTTTTGTGTCAAAAATATTCTGTTATTCGCAAACGCTAAACTGAATGTTCGTACGAATAATGCCCCACATCGGGAAAATGGACGGGAAATGCTTGAGAGTTTTCTACTTGTGCAATTTGGTGTTTTGAACTTTTTGAAATGCATACCTCGTCATATAGTTGAAGATATTATGCAGTGGAAACTTCATCGTGCGTGGTCCGCATTCATCTGCATCACGAGATCACATGTTATGCATATTTTATGAATAATGGAGTACAGTATATAGAGCTTCAGGTTATCATTTGGATATTTTTTTGTGTGTGGTCGGTCTGCCTATTTTAATATTGTAACCAGTCATCTGCGTGAAGCTGCGACATAAAGGAAGCGATAAATTATCGCTTAGTGCAGCTTCTCTTCGTATAGTTTTCGCTGCTTTCTATTTCTCTGATGTAATTTTTCACCAGGTGTATATACTGTATATATATATTTATAATTTTATATAGCAGCAAAAGAACATCGGCGGGCATATATAATCCCTAGCAGTAAACCGTCGTGACATCATTACCGGAAGGCGAGGAGCAGCGTCACCCAGGTGAGAAATCAATTTAGCCAGTCACGGATTTTCTTCTGGTTCCCTCACCATCAAAAAAAGTCATTAGACCCGAACAAAAATCGCCTCATTATCAGTCTTTCTGTGTTGCAGCGCCTATTATTACCTAGCCCTTGCTTTTCAGGAATGAAGGGAAAATTACTTGTTCGGAATTCGGCGGAAGATTATCGGTAACGCGATATTACCGGGGGTTCCCTTCGCATCTATATGGTCAAATTATCATTATTTCTTTTTTTAAAAACTTCAGTATTGTACATATGAATGCAGTTCTTCGTGTAGGAGAGGAAAAAAAGCATTAGAGGGAGAAATTCGAGGAAGATGAAGACGCGGAAATATTATTTCCGTGACCCTGAAAGCATTACCGAAAATCGATTTCGACTATGGACGAACCCTTTGTTCGATTCCCTTGCTTAGCAATTTTAGGATGCGAGCTTAGAATTAAGTAGAGCGTGTAGATCATAAATAAGTGTTAATGATTTTCCAAATCTCCCGAAGATGAAATATAGGAGTTTTGACATTGTCAATTATCAATCGCTTCCTCCTTCCCGATCGAAAGAAAAATTGTTTTGATGAAGAGGAATTCCGACCAAAAATTTAGCAGTCATTAGATAAAATATTCAAAGGACATTGACATGAAAAAAAATTCGATGTCTTCGGGCAAAGGTTGACATCGGAAAAAAGCATGGCCATGACCTTGTAATCATGCGGATTATTATTCTTTCATGATTTTAAAAAATTCAAACATACCCGCACATGGTTACAGTATCTAAACAATCCAATCGTAGATATCCATTTTGTTGATCAATTTGCTTGCGGATTAGTAGCTCATACAGATTTTATAAAGCCTACTATCAAAAGAATGTGAATTTTTAAAAAAAAAAATCATAGAGGAGAATGATTTAGTGATTTAGTCAAAGGAAGGTACAATAATGTTCAGAATATCAGATTTGTTCCCCAGTTTCTTCATTGATTAAAATATGAATTGAAAATCTCATATTATCGCAATTTCAAAAAATCCTTGAAAAGAAGGGCATCAATTATTTTATTATACAAAAAGAAGCAAAAATAAAAATTCAATGATGCACCCAATTGGACCGCAATTCTTTCTTTCTTTGTTTACCTATTTTATTTTTGACCAAGATGCGGCATTGCTTGAAGAATCATGGCGGGCCAGAGTCCAATTTCCCTCATTCATTCCAGTGAAACTGAATGTTTCACTTTGAAGAAATATTTCATACATGTGACAGCACCTCATTCAACTGGACTTCTTGTGCGCACATTTCCTTGAAATCGGCCAAGAAAGAAGCAGCAAAAAAAGCAATGATACACCCAATTGGACCAATTCTTTCTTTCTTCGCTTGCCTATTTTATTTTCGACCAAGATGCAGCAATGCTTGAAGAATCATGACGGGCCAGAGTCCCATTCCCTACCGGGATCTGAAGTTTCAATCGGGACTCGGATTTCCTCCTGCATCGGTGTCACGCCTGCCGGTGCGCGACTGAAGAAAAGACCGTATCAGCTCTTGATTCTTCCTGCTGTTCCTCCTCCAAGAGGATAAAAAGTAAAAAAAAATAATAATAATGAGACCAATTGAGTGCTCGAAAACCGAAATTCAATATTGCCCTCCTAATCCTTTGGTCACCATTCATGCAGAAGACGCAGTCCCCGAAAAAAAAGTATGGCAACTGCGATGAGGTCTAAAATCAGATGTTGCAATAAAGGACGGGTTTCTAAATTTGATTCCTGAAGTCACCTGCTTCCAGTTTTGTCACGAAAATCAAAGGGATTTGCTGGATTCTGTTGACTTGACAAAAAATTTTACTGCAAGAAGGAGACTTTTGCATTAAACTAAAACTATACAAAACTAAACATCATTATGGTTTAAACTTCTGCACTATAAATTAAAATCTTGCAGAAGAACTCCTAACTCGAATCAACGGCTTGAAATTACTTAGCAATCAATGTCCAGGAAATGGAAAACCTGTTTTTCCTGACATGTATTTTTTCAACAGTACACAAAAATTAAAGTCTTCAGCCCTACAGGTGGCACCTTGCAATTTGACAACCCTGCAATTCATCTGTTATGCAATTAGATGGTCAAATTTTCAGGGAGATTGATGCATGGGTTTACTTAAGTTTTAAGAGATTTCATGCCATACACCTTGAATTGAAAAATAATATGCTTAAAGAAATAAAAGTCAAGAATTTATGGCTGGAGAAGTAAAACACAGCAATTGGCCAGTGCTCAAACCAACCAGATATTCTCTCTCTCTAAAATAACTGACCTTTCTTTCAACAATTCAATGACACGTGATGGAAAATACACAGACTCTGTTTAGGCGTGTCCCAACTCTCCCAAGATGGGCTGATTAAATTTCATATGGTCTTTTTGTCTCTTCTCAGGGATTCTAATTCAGCTGACAGATTTGGCAGAAAAATTCTGCACAGTTGACTTGCAATTTGTCCCCTGCCCCACTATTTGACAGACACACAAACACCAATTAATGCGCATAAAACATTGCATTTGTCATTGCTTTGGAATTCAGCAGCTTCAAAATTTGACCCTAGTCCAGCAACGGATCAGGGTGACAAACAGTATTTATATTGAACACCCATTTTGACTTTTTCTCCAATTTCATGAGCTCAATAAAGTTTCTGGTCAATTTTCTTTTGTAATACCAACCAAATTCACACACACAAAAAATGCGCAGGATTTACGCTGGTAATTATAGGTTAAAATCGGAGATTTACTCAGCAACACTAGCGTCGCTCGCCTGACTGAGCTGGTGATAATGACCATTAACCAGCTCGGAATCCGGAGTTTTCTCAAGCATGCTGGTCGTTGACCTGGTCTCAAACTCGACGTGCTCGTACCTGTCGTTGTCCAATGGTCGTATACGTGACATAAAAGTGACACCTTTAACTTGACACTAAGCGTACATGCTCGACACATTTCTCGCAGCAGTCGGTCAAGGACTTGAGATTCGAGTGTCATCTTGTTTCGCTCATTTGATTCAGCCTATACGAAGCTATAGGTCCTACTGCTTTATTGAAAAATTAAAAAAGGTTTCATCCTAAGCCAATGTTTAAAAGAGAAAAAAAAGTATTTGTGTTACGATTGCTTCGAGTATTGTATACAGAATTTTACAGTTGAACCTGGATGAGTCAAACGTTTCTATGCGATTTTTTTTCTCAAGAAGTCAGACCGCTTTATTGCAATATTTTAGAAGAAGTTTCAACGTAACCTAAAGTCGGGAATAGAAAGGAAACCTGACGTTTTCTTGGAGTATTATGAACAGAACTTTACAGTTGAACCTTCCCAATTCAAATTTTGGTCTCAATTCCTTGTCTGAATTCTTTTAGAAGCCATGCATAATGAAAAATTCTCCAAGTTGAAGGCTATTCCTCTCAAATCTCCAGAACTCACATTTTCTGAGGCTTTTCGGCCATTATTTCCTGGATACAGGAAAGAGAGAATCAATAAAAAAAGTAAGTTGATGTGTTTGGAAAGGAAGTAACAGATTAATTGGGTAAATGAACCCTTGCCTCCAAGTTCAGCATCCTGTCAACTCATTTAAGAGGCAATTTAAGGCCTATAGAATGTCACCATTTTTAATTTCCTGCAATTATTCTACATTTTCCACAACAAAAATTCTTGTTCTCGTAACTCAAGGCTTCCCGAATTCGTAACCTCCTAATGTCAAATTTTTTGCTGGTCCCATAAAATTCGACTTGAAGATGTTCGGCTATTGGAGTTTTCTCAATAATTATTTGTTACAGGAACAAGGCCTTTCAGCGAAGAACATTTAGTCAAATTCAGAAAAAAGCTGCTTCTCGGGATAGCTTCTGAGTTTCTGTTCATCAAATCGTGAGCCTTGGTTGCGGAAATTGTTGAGTCATTCCACGTAGATTCGAGTTGCAAAAGTTGGGAAACCTACTGTTGTTGATACCGTTACAAAAAATCGGACGTCATCGGAACGGGAGGAATGTTTCTCAAAAAATAGCGCGGAATCAGAAAATCCAGCTCAATCCGTAAAGATAGGAAAAAAAGGGGGGGGGGGAAGATGATCGAATCAGCTCAATCAAAATCTCATCAACGAAGAAGAACAAGAAACTTTTTTCATCTTCCCAGCGAATTGTTTCTTTTATGGATAAAAAATATATATATATATATATATATATATTGGGGTGTCATGCTACACGACACCGATTCCTCCGATGAGAAACTTATATCCCTCAATTCACACGCTTGGTTTGTCCTTAAATCTAGGTTTTCTTCAGATTGTTGCAAAGATCTCACGCAACTTGCGTTTTCCACCGAGTCCGAGTAACCCAGGGTGGGTACACAAAGTTCTGCACGCCGATCTGCAATCCTCACACAAAGAAAAAGAAAAACAAACCATTGAATTTCACTGCAGAAAAAAACGATACAGAACTGTGTGAAAAAATATACATGCGGAGAAAAGAAAGCTAAATTTCACAGCAGAGCATGATGTGCCTCTACGAAAACGATAAAGAATTGTCTGTAAAAAAAAAAGAAATCTTCAGATTTAATCTTGGCATAGCAACAGGAGAACTTCAGCTACGAAAAAATTTCTCTACTCGTTTATTTCTACGCGTAAATTTTAACTGAACTTTTTTTTAGACTGAAAGAACGAAAGATTAAGTTTAAGTATTTCACCGCAAAAAATACCGATTATGAATTGTGTGAAAAATTGACTTGCTGGAAAAAATAAAGGAGCATGTGCATATGAAATTGATGAAGAAAAAATAAATTGCGTGTAAAAAATGAACTTCAGATTTAATCGTTGCAGCAAAAGAACTTCAGCTGCGGAACGAATATTCCTTCACTCGTTAATTTCTGCTTGTAAATTTTAACAAAAAAATCATCAAATATCCGCAATTTCTCTGTGAACCAGATTTTCGACCGATTATCCAACTTTTCTCTTGCTATTCATGATTTTTAAAATCTGAAGACTACATAGGTAAAGATTCGAAAGGTCGGCTTTTTTTTTAAATGAAAAAAAAATAAAAATGTGGGCATCATGAAAGAACAGCGGTTCAGAATTTTTCCAGCGATTTTCCGTTGATCATATGCAGCAGACGGGAAATCATGTTTTCCATGTACCATGAGAGTAAAATTGCCTTCTTTGCATTCTCGTCTCCTTTGATGTAAAAAATGGAAATGTTGCTTGAAGAACGCTTCTTCGTAATTTTACTGCACAGGAATGACTAGAATAAAAATGCACGAAATTTGATGTTACCTCGTACTCGGAACTGTGTGTTATTGGAAACGTTAGGCCCGAGGATATCGTCTGAGAGCGATGAAATTTTCCAAAACGAACTAATTTTCGGGACATGGTGTGTGCTGGAAAGAACTTCGGACGGAATCCCCGTCATCGACTCTCGCGATGAGGGAGGACGGGAATAAGTCGATGCGGTGCAATTATCGACGGATCGGTTGGCGTAATTAACGATGCCCAGGCTCGTGCTATTTCCTGCGCCGAGACTTTTCTTTTCCCAGCAGCAAGCAGGCATCCCAGCGAGCTGCGGGTCACCAGGCTGGCTCATCTCCGTCGTCGCGCCCTATCGATTTTCCTTGCGGTCCGCCGCGGAGGATTCTCATTTGCCAACCAAGCGGAACTGCTGCTGCAGCTTCTTTCCTGCTGTCACTGATAGTTTACTGGTATATGGACACTACGGAGTATATATACAGCAGTGTTCCCTCAACCTTTTTGGCACCCACTGCAGACCAGCAAATCTAAAAAAAAAAAAAAAAATTTTGCCAACAAGCCAAATAAAAAAAAAATTTCTGTGGACCCGCAAAGCTTCATACAATTCTTCAAGACTCAGAAAACTTTGGTTTGAAAGACTCTATGACTTGTTTTTTTAAATTTTCTACTCAATTGCAGAAATCAATGAATGAATGAACAGAACACTTTATTTGCTGCTTTTCAGCATTCACAAGGTTCACTCAAGATTTCCACAACCCAACCCCCCGTCCCACGCAACCCAAATCCACTCATTGACATTTTAATCACTTCAGAGCAGGAAAGCACAAATTGCTAACAAAAATAAAAGAAAATACAATACAACATGAAATAAAACTGGACATCTGACGTGTCCAAAATCTAGTCATCAACAATCAATAATGAAGCAGTTTGACACTGGAACAGTCTGAAATATATAGAAAGGCAAGTATGTAGAAACAACAAATATAAAAAAAGTTGTTATGTATATTTACAAGAGCAAGCTAATCTTACTTATTCTTAAAGGTTTGCATATCTCCTTTATACAGGAGAGATCAGTGAACGTGAACCAAGTTTCCAGCAGAGTAATTCAAACAACCACAATATCACTCAAGACACACAAGACCTTGGAGATTTCCTGCACCGGATTTCTCTACAATGGTCATCGCAATAATGCCTAATTTTGGGCAGATGCTACGGGAGTTTATATACTCCACATTATTGATTTATTGTATAACAATAATATTAGTGTACCAGGAAGCGGTACTTTTTGATTGAGTTCAGATCCAGGTTGGAAGGACTAAGTGTAAAGCTGCATCCTTCAACAAAGGTCAATTATGAATTATATTATACTGTATTAAATATTAAACTATTTCCTCAAGGATCTCAAGGTAAAGGAAGAATAATAATTCTTTCTTTCCTCTTTCTTTTCCTCTCTCCTGAGTCGTCGTTTTCGTAAAACTCTGTTTTTAGCTCAATTATTATATGATTGAGAGTTTCCTGATGATAGCGAAGTAGGTAAATAGAAAGGCAAGCTTGAAGCTTTGATAAAGGTTTTTCAAACTGAAAAAAGAGAAAAAAATGTAAGCTGATGCAAATTTTACTGAAGGGGATTATCTGGAGAAAAGCTAACTTTTATTTTTCATGAGATAATTTCAACTGCCTTTGCCTTTCCAAAATTTCAGTTAAATTTATAGCAGACTTCCACGCTACTTTTGATACCAGTGGACTAGCGTTGATCTGCAATTTCAAGAATTTTGAAGGGAAAGCCGGGGTAAACTGAGAAAATCTGTGACATATGAGCATCTGATTTTCTGGAGGAAGAGCAGAAAGCTGCCAGGTGACTTTTGCTTAAATTTTCTTTTAAAAATGTGTCAAGGAGGGCTGCATTTTATTTCTTTTGCTGATGGCTGTTTTCATGGACAATATTTATTTTTTATTTTTAGCTCAATCAATCTAAATGTAAATCATCGAACTTTTGTTAGATCCCTCATGCATGCATCTTACTCCGCAGATTAATATCCCGTACTTAACGACTTCTGCGAGACGCACTTTTTTGCGTTACAATTTGCAGTGGTTTTGTTTTTCCTGGAGGCTCGGCCAATAATCGGCAATGACTTTCAGCTGAGAACATTGAACACAATGCTCACAAAATTGTTCAATAAATGCTCGATTTGCTCCACTGTTGCTCATTTTCTCTGCAATCAGCAGCGGAAAATATTCGCCATTCTGTCACGCAAGCTCAAATCGTAGCTCGAAAACTACTCCCGTTCTAGTTTCGGTTTCGTAGAATGAATGTCAGTCAGTGCGAGCAGGAGATTGATTTTCTTTTGAAGATTTCACTTAAAAAAAAAGAGATAGCGAGAAACAAAACATCTTTTTTTATGGGTTGAAAATCTCTGGTGGGTCTGCGGTGTTCATTTTAATTGGTACACTAAACCCGAAGAAAACGGGCTGAATGCCTTTTTCCACGTGGAGGGAATGGAGGGCGCCTGCAGGAAGGTCGCAATTCATACAAACGGCTTTGAGTGAGGCGTAACTCTGAACAGATGTTACTTCTTTTGATTTCGGAGTTATGCCCTTTTTCCAGACATTTATGATAACTTTCTTGAAATTTTGCTGGAGAAATTGTAGACAGCGTGGAAATTCTGCGAGTGGTAGAATTCGGCTGCCCGGTCGCAGTTCATTTGATTGAGTCACCTAAATAAAATCGAACACAGAAAAGTTATCTATCAATCATTGTCATATGGAATTTACAATAAAGTATATTTCGCAAGCGTGAGCGCCATCTTCGATTGCATAAAAGTGAAAATTTGCAACATGGACGGCTATATACAAAAAATTAAAAATACACTGGCTGAAATACGTTTATATTTTTTTCTGCAGGACGGGGGCTTCTTCTCCACAAATTCCAAAAAATGCTTTGTTCAATTTCAAAAGATTTGAATGAAATCACATTTTCCGTATACATTTCAAATGAAGGTAAATGAAGGTATTCAGGAAACTGATCCGTGGTCAATCGGTGCATTCAGATACTATACTTCCCAAATTCTTCTCCGATTTTCAAGATACTGTACAAGATTGTGAAGTGACACGGTTTTTTTTCACAGTTGTCAGCAAATGTTTCAAGTTTTCTCAAAAATCAAAACAATTGAAAATGGATTGAATGCAGATTGAATTCAGGTTCAAATTTTAATTCTGATGGCTCTTATTTTTTAAGGTATCGTATTAACTTAAGTACCATGCACACTTGAGCGACATGCGCACTACGGTTTTCCAGTTGGAAATTTTGATAAAATAAAATTCCTGAGTGAGACACACAGCACCCCAGTTTTCCAATTTTCAGTGACTCTAAAAGCAAAAAATTCCAAAAAAGGAAGACCAGCCGCAATTTAATTCAGACAAAAACTGAATATGAATTTTACCACTTTGCAATATCTCCATTAAAATGTTTTTCTGTTAAACCTGTTCCACAATTGTCCATGCTAATAAAGTATAATGCACACCTAACTTTCTAAAACTTCTTGTAAAATTTATAGCCATTTATGCGACGCGCCTCCTTTTTCCCTTTTTAAATTTGCGAAATGTGCGCGTGGTACTTTAGTAAAATACAATACTGTAGTTTTTCTATCACTAAAAATTGCGACACTTACTTCCTCCTGCACAGGACACATTTTAGGATGAAAAATTGAGATGCCTCTTGAAATGTTACCCATTATAAACAGGGTAAATTTTTTTTTCTGCCAGCAACTATAGAGCCAAGGAGAAACAATGAATGCCATTATTGCCATGAAGGAAAAAAATAAAACCCTCCCAAAATGTATTCTTCACCATACATTTTTCCTCAATTGCCGATAATTCTCGTCGCTCATCAATGGAACCGGTTCGTGAATCGGCAAAAATTGGGAAAGTCTCTTGTTTTCCTATTTTCAATTAAACTTCTTCCCGGTGAGACGAACACGGCGTAAAAAAAAAAACGAAGAAAAGAACAAATCTGACCCATACAGCGGTAAAACTGTGCAGATGTGTGTGTGTGTGTTCAAGTTTATATATTCGAGCAGTTTTTTGTTTTGGTTTTTTTTGGCCAATTGCTCCTGGTGCCCCAGTCACACGTGAGCGGGAATTTTTCTTCCCGTTTTCTTCCCGACCGCGGATTTTCTTCAGACGCGATTATGTCAGCGGAGCAGTTTTTCCTCCCCAGTGCGGACCATCGAAAAACGGGATTCTCGTCTTTATCCTGGGAAAATACGTAGCTGCTGATGTGTATTGTGGGATAAAACTGGGTCCAGAGAGAGAAAGAGAGAGAGAAAAGAAAAAAATTTAATATTGTGTATTTCGAGGAAGAAAAAAAAAATAGCAGGCGCCCAAATTACCCTGTTGGTGAAGTGTTGGTATCACAAGTCCTGGAGAAGGTCTCACACTTTTCCCAGTTGGTGGAATTGAAGGGGATTCCTGCATCTTCAGCTTCCTTGTGTCCTTAATGACACCCATACGGGAAATTATCCTACATACAGTATTTTCAAGCATCGGTGAAAAATCATCTCATCTTTTTTTTTAAATTGAAAGTACAGTACTTTATAGTCTACATGAGGGTCAAATGCCTTATTATTGCCCGGAGTAAAAAATTGCGGCGCGAGTTTTAATTCCGCTGAAACGAATTCACGCGGTTTTTCCCTATCCGTTCTAGTTTCACTTTGAATTGCTGGACCGAGACAACGATTATTGCAGAATTAATTAAAAACGGACTTAACTCGAGATTGTGTTCCAGAAATCTAGATTACACAAATCAGATGGAACTCGTGTGAAGCAATACAGGCTTAAGCACATTACCGTATATTCGTCTCTTATCGGCATTACGAGTTTCATCCAAAACATCACCGCTACACAAAGGGCCCATAACTCAGGATCTTACACCCGGTTTTGAAGTTCGTAAGAAAAAAAATTATCTGAGAGAAAATATAAAAAAATATCATACATCAAGGCTAGAAGAAGATAACTAGTGGACGCTTGCTCATGAAATATGGGCGACTTCTCGCGTTATTGCGTGGTGAACGATGGGATGAACCTACTTATTATCCAACAAATTGTGTGTACGTTTTGTCTGTCTTGAATCTTTCCGTGAAGCGATAAAAAGTGTGCTGAAAGCCTGTGGGGAAGTACTGTATTATGAACAACAACAAAAATTTGGTCATTGCACTGAATCCTGTATGATCCTCATCTTGAAATTTGAAGGGAAGAAATTCTCTTCTGTTTGACACTATAGGGGCAAATTCTCAATCAAATTCTGATTACTGTGCTGCATCATAGTTCCTCTCAAGAGCCCTAGGATGCCATTAGTGGGTCTAATTCCAAACCAAGGCAACGTCAGGATTTTTTGCAGGCAGGCGCATTTTGGTTCTACCGAAGGTCCCTGAAGAGTCCCTGGGTAGCAAAGGCCCAAGTGGGGAAAAATCAGATTAGATTGAGAAATGCATTTTTTTCATCCTGTGCTATGCATACAGGAAAAAACATCACCATTGGATGATAGGGGAGTCACTGATTTTTCTGCCAACATTTTCTGCTGGAAGAGAAAAAAAAATCAGACTTTTCCCCAACTTGGACCTTGGTTCAAACATTTATCCCAGTGCTCCTTACGGTGTAGCAAAAATTATCAGCAATATTAAATTTTTCACAAAAAATTTGAGAACCCAAATTCTTAGTAGAGTCTTCTTTGATTTCATCTCTGTGAGAATCTTGAAAGACCTTGGTTCTCACATTTCTTTCCAAGCCTTCAAGGTTACATTTTATTGCTAAAATCATGTTGCTGTTTTTTGTCCTTGAAGGACTGTTTTCCAAATCGGTGAGAAAAACCACACTTCCATTTGAGCTCTTGTGCAATTCACTCCATGATTTACACATAAAACCCATTTTGTGTGATTTGAATATTTTTGAAGTTTGACAACTTTAAAATAGGGTGAGTTCTCACCCCGGTTGCAGCCTGACCAAATTCTGTTGTTTCATTTTTATAAGTAACCTGAAGTTTAACCCCTTTTTCTCAACTTCTATACAGTGACCCCCGCCTAACAGACCTCCTGTGTAAGGGATTTCCGCCAAACAGACCAGCTCTGCAAGCAGTTTTTCCTCCCACCCAACAGACAAAATCCACCAAACAGACTTCTTTTGGTTTAAAATTAGTGTTGAAAATTAAAATTTTTTATGTAATTGAATTCGTGTAAAGGACTTTTTTTCTAACATACTTGTCCCTTGCACAAATCAAGTCCGTTAGACGGGGGTTAACTGTATTTGTCAAGGATTTATTCCTGACAATCGGCATGAAAAGATATTTTGTCAAAATATCCAAACTTTGATGCAACAGGGTTGAGGAAGAGTGGGGTGAACTATCTTGCTAATAAAAGGTACAGTATTCTGTACTGACTGCTGACACTTGCAAGTCAAGCCAGACGAGACGGGGTGATTCAAGTACCGGTCCTGCTCACGCAACGTGCCCGCAATCAAGACCTCATTCCAGGTCATTGTCGTGTCGAGGCTCGCACTCAATTAAGGTCGCGAAAACAATGACTGAAACACCTTCAGTGCCCCGACAGGAGCGAGATTCCCGCTCGTCGTCGGTCGGCTGCCGACCTGGCAGCCCTCGCAAAACCCGGGACTTCCCAAGAAAATCATTTTCAGCTCGTACTGGAAGTCAGCCAGTGTGAGAGACGCCTTCCTTGAAGGCGACCTTCGCGCCTGACACCCGGACGCCGCAAAGGCGGCTGCGGTCACGTGACGGCGGCGGTTTTGTTCATATGCTGTTTACTCGCCCTTGTTTGGATCTCCTGTATCAAGCCAGGGCGTGAAAACTCGTTCATCAACGAGTAGCCACTTGAGAATGCAACACTGATTGGCATCGACATGAATATCGCCGCAAAAAATAAAAAAAAAATCGTTCACAATGGGGCAGTTTCTGCCTTTGAAAAATGAAATTCATAATATGGGCGTTTCTTCCAAAATTGTTCAGGATGATTCCAATTCCTGTATTCGCCTACAAAAAGTATACAGGGAGACCTCAAAATGCAGACACCCTGACATATGGACAATTTGACTTATGGAACCATTGGAATTGAAAAGTCCACCTCAACATCCGGACAAAATGACTCAAGAGATACTTTTCCAAGATTTCTTCG
>CAJPEX010003076.1:0-32272 GCA_905338405.1 Notodromas monacha | reverse complement strand
GTGAATGAAAAAATAGCCTTCTCCGGGGTCATAGAGCACAACTGCAACCTAGTGTGATATTGTTTCGTGCTAAAATAATTCAACGAGTTTCCCCTCTTCGAATAATACAGGTCCTTGAAGATTTGATAAAAAAAAAATAAAATAAACCCAATCCAAATCTACAAAAAATTAACAAAAGGTGCTGGATGATGGACCTTATCGAGATCAACGAGTTCTTTTTTTTTTTTAGAAGAATGGCAGAATTATTTGGTGAGACTCCCCGTTAAATAATTTCTCACAAACTCCAAAATGTTAACGACAACGCTAATCAAGAATGAAAAATAATATTATAATTCGCATAAAAACGTGGAAATCGAGCTTTTCTTATTTGAATAAACCTTCGGAACGAGTACGTGCGCAAAAAATACATGTTTAAACAGGAAACCTCAAATAACGCAATTAATTTACTTCCAAAAACTTTCCTGAATGTGGAAAAAAAAAACCTGCGAGAAGGAAATAATCTACGCCAAGGCTTTGTTATTCGTACGGAAAACAGGACAGAGAAAAAACAGGTCTCAGAAAAAGTGGTTTCGGGAAACAATAAACAAAGGTTCTTTCAAGTTAATCAATTACTCATAACCTTACGCGTGTCACGGCACATTTTATGTTCAACAAAATGACAAACTTACATAATATTTACAGTATTCGGAAATTAAACATGCTAAGAAATCTCAGGAGGAAATATTTTGACCCAAGTCACGCTTGAGCGTATCCCAAAACAACGTGGGACTAATAAAAAAAAGTGCGACAATCCAAGCACCAGGAAATCATCCTGTGACAATTGACTGAAATTCTCGTCAAACCTTGACGCTTCATTCAAGATCAATTATTCAGAAAAACTGACAGTAGCAAATATTTTTCATATGCATCACTCCACAAAAATCGTTTGATATCGCGGGGCCCCAAGATCTCGACGTAATCGGTACTTGGACCTTATCCCTAATACTGTATTTCAGAACATCTGCATGTCAAATCAGGTTTTTCCAAAAGCTTCAACGGGAACATATTCAATCAGTTCTCCTGTTCATCAATAATTAGGAAAAAGTCCCAACAAAATAGATTAAAAATGTATATCTCAGCTTCAACATGCATAAAATAGCTGCGTAGAAAGATACCTCACAGAATCTGATTTTTAGCATGAAAAAGAGCCCAAAAAGCAAATAAAAAGCAAAAGTCTTGCTAAACTCTGCACAGATCATGAAGAAAAACAATCAACAAATTTAATTTTTTTCTTTTTTGAGAAATTTAAAATAACAGGTTGTTTTAAATTTGTGTGAATATTAATACTGTACATGTATTATAAATTACTCAAGAAGACGTAAACATTTTGAAAAATAATTTTTTCCATTCTTCTAGAAACGTTGGCGAAGTGTCCGTATCTCGAGACATTGTCAGGATGCCGGGCAGGATTTTTCGAGTTTCAAAGGTCCCTCAGTTGAATCGTCCATAGATCGGGGCCCATGGGATATTTTTTAATCCATCTCATGCTGTTTTTTTTTCTCGCAGCTTGGCTGTTCATTTCTTTTCTGCACGCGCATCATTCCGGTAACCAACCAATAAAATTGCCACCAAATGAAAAAATAATTCCAAAAAAACGTCCAACAACAACAAAACCGTCTCATTGCACAATACGACCAGACAAAACGTGCTGAGCCCCTCGATCACATCCGACGCAGAGGCAATTTCTTAGAACCAATCCCTTATACGGTTGTCTTCAGCTTCGAATCAATAGGCTCTGAAAAAATAAAATCAACTAGAGAAGCCTGGTGACAAACGACACGATGTCGCAACGAGTTCAATTGTTCGCAGCAAAGATGAGACAAAAATAAAATGAAATACTGTACTATAGTGGACCTTCCACATTCGGTGCGTCAAGTCCATCCTTGATCTCGAAGACGGGAGAAAAAAATTATATCAAGGTTTTGTGGTAAGCAAGAAAGTACAGTAGCTGGCAAAAGCGACTGAATTTCACCGGATCAAATTTCATCACACTCTCCTCCCCCCCCCCCCCCCCCCCCCCCGGGGGGGGGGTTTTACCCCTTTTGACCGCTTGATCCGATTCATGAATTCAATCCATCCACGCGAGTTTCACGTGGCTTCAAAAGCGAATTCAGAGCATCGTTATTCATACAAAAATATGCCGGGAACGTCACCAGAGGCGTAAGTAAGTAGCTTCGTGAATCACGAGAGGTTGTACAAAAAGTTCACGCACTAAAAGTATTTTATTACGTAACACCAGGTGGTTGAACCTCGGGGACCCTATTAAAAACTCTCATTGTTTATTTGGAAAACCAACCTCATTCGAGAAAAATCGTCAAATTAGAGACAATAGAAGATATTATTTGAGTAACTCTTCCACATCAACCCAAGGGGAACATACTGTATTATAAAAATTTAAACTAAATCAGCAGAATAAACATTAAAAATATCGGAACATACATTATTAGAAAATATTGTTGCTTCCCTTTTAAGTAGTTGCGTTGATTATTTTTCTTCAAATATCCGCAATTCTACGACAAATTTGCGTTTGTTAGCAGTAACATTAAACTTCTGAGCCAATTACGAAAAATGTCCTAATAAAAACTATTCATGGTTAAAATAGAAACAGCCTCAAATAATTTGAGGGACCTCTAATATTGATCTACTCCATGGAAGCATAAAAAATCGATTGCGAATTTCTACAATTTTGTCGATCATCCCAAGATTTGAGGAGCTTCTGAATTTAATAATAAAAATTCGATTTAATAATATAGAAAACTCAATCGAGGATTTTCAGCTGTCGCCTTCACCAGCTTTCCATTAAAAGTTCAATTTTATTGGCACATTGCATTACAAAAATTATTGAAAATAATTTTTAAAAACGCCGAAGAACAAAACTTCTACCTCAAATTTAGGTCCTGGCACTTGTCAAGAAGAAAAAGTTCGAGCTAAATTTCCTTCTGCAAATTCTCGCACAAAAAATAGCTCTTCCACATTTTCTATTTGGAAAGTTTTCTCACATGAACCAGCAAAAAGTTGTAGAAAATACGTTTTCTAGCAGCAGTTGATTCAACTGAATTGACACGTGATTCGCAAAGCTTATGAGAAACCCGAAGGTATGGCGACTTGGACGAGCAACTAGAGCCATGAGAAAACGCCAGTGAGAAGAAATGTCAGATTATGCCAGTGAAATTTGAATAACAATGTGAGAAAATTCAGATATTTTTTTTTACTGCTCCTACTTTTGCCTCAATCCTTTTTACCTACCTTCCCCTTTTGTCGCTTGACCTGTTACTTGTTTTGGGGAAAAGAGCGTGTATAGGAACCTTTATTAGACGCTTCTAAGGGACTGTTAATTTGCAACATAAAATTACAGGGAAACGCGTTTGGCATAAAATTGCGCAACCAAGGAAAGAATTACAGTAATTTCGTCATGTGCAGACTCACTGTACTACATTTCTACGAAAAATTCGGCCATAGAAAAAAATGAAGAGATAAACTTCTCGAAGGATCAAAATTTTCAACGTGGTTTTCAACAACCAATGAAATATCGCGAAATTGACACGGAATGGAGTAACGATTAATGAATAACTTTTTCGATGAGATGAATCAAAGAGACTTCATTCCGTAACAAGCTCTGTAGCGTCCTCAAACTGGTCGAACTGCTCAAGATACTGACTTTTTGACCCAGAGTTTGCTGTCGCTGTGCCAGTACCAGATTCCATCACGGTGTCCCAGTTTGCTGCTTCATCGGATTCCAGTTTACCCTCACAACTGGAATGTCAAAACGAATATATTTAACTCAGTATCATGCTGCACCTCAAGGGAATTCCGAAAAATCCAACCACAAAAAACGTTTCGGGAGTGTAACAACTTAGTTGCACTAGAGAATTTGGGATAAAAAATTTTTAAAAATCAATGACAAGCAAGATGGTTTCAAATTTGACGCATTTAATCAAGTTCTTGGACCAATACCTTGTTTTCTACAAGATTATCAAAATCAGAGACCGGAACATTCTTTTTCAAATTAGATGGTGAGTTTTAAAAATTTAATTACAGTATGATGCGTAAAGAAAATCTTCTAAATTGTTGGATCAACTCGAAACCTTCCATTCATATTCCAAGAACCAGCGTCCTAGTCACAGTTGAAAACAAAAATTCAAGATTGGACCTGCCTTTAGTAAGGAAATTTTTCATCAGGAATTAATCAACGTATTTCTTAAAAAGTTTGTAGCATTGAAATCGGCGAGTTTGTCGCGATGAGATTATTTTTGAATATGCTTTACGGGCTTTCTGCTGCCGAAAAATGTGTTGTATTGAAAAAAATGCTGTAAATATTTGCTACAGAAGGATTTCATTGGAATTCGAACAGTTTCAAGCTTGGTAAAAACGTGGCAACACTTGACAAACATTAACTTTCAATCTTGGAAGCACTTCATAAAAAAACACGGTGTTGAAAATAGTATTCCCAACTGAGAAAGCCAGCAGCTCAAAGGCGCCAGAATTTCAAGCGCATTCCGAAGACAAAAAAAAATATATTCTGCAGCAAACTCAAGTCAAAACCATCGTAAAAGAAAAATTCGCATCAATCTTTACAGGCAGTGACATCTACCCAAGATAAATCCGTTCCAGATGAGACGTGAGCTCGCCACAAGAAGTTAATTCGTCACTATGCAGAAAAGTTCGGCAAATTAATCTCAACAATTCACGCATCCATCTATTCCACAGCTACTTCTCGAACACACGAATTATTCTTGAAAAAAATACAGGTACAGTTATATACTCACGGCTTTCCTTTGACGCAACAACGCAGCCAAAGCAGAGTATAAGTGCAGGCAACCAACATAACAAACGCAATCACGAGGTTCTTGGGCTTGGACAGCCATTGGACCCAAGCGGGTCGTTCATCAAAGCTTTCTTCCTCATCAGGATCGTTTCTAGTGTCGTAGTCTGGACTTCGGCCAGTGTCGGGTCTACCAGGCCACAAAAGTTTCACCAATTCCGGCTTTTCACCTTTCTCCGGAGGAGCAGGCGCCTTGCCGAGACCCCAAGAGGCTCTCAGATCTGATTTGGAAAACAGCTAATTTCAATACTGGCAACAATTATCGACATCGAGAAAATATGTTTTCCAAGGTAGAGATTTCATTAGATATAGAAAGACGGGAAACAGAAGCCCTGATTTCAATCTAGATCTCAAGATGATCTGAGCTCAAGAAACACGATTGCTAATGAAGAACTTCATTACGAGGTCAAAAGCAGGTAACATTAAAGACAAGGGACGTTAAATTCTTTACATTTCAATTATACTGTGCATAAAAAATTGGCTCCTTCTGAATAGGTCAAAACAAGAACTCCTGATCAAAATTTCCCCCATCCTCAAAAAAAAAAGTTCACCACGATATAAACGATTTTCAAAGCAGATATCGTGACATTCTGCATTTCTTGAGCAAATCTCACCAAAATCCTTAAAATTGCATCATGAAAAATCAGACAGATGCCACATGAACAACTGATGGGCTAAAAATAATCACAATAAATACGCCAAAAACTATCGAAAATATATATTTATAAACGAACACTAAAAATTATTCCTTCACAAAAAGTATCCGATATAACCTACCCTGTAATAATAATGCAGTCTAATTATAACTGAAATTGGGCGTATTTGGGGCGACACCTACACAATGAAATAAAGAATTCAGATGTCAAGCGCTGAATTGACGGAATAGAATGAATTGCTTTGGGATAATAGTTCGAAGCACAAATCCAGACTGATCAGAATTGCATAACTTATTCACCTTCCATAATATAACTTATTATATAATTTAATTTACTCCTATAACACATCTCAATTTTTAGGACTTCCAAGGTTTCTTACCACAGTCGTCTCCAGTGCAGATTTTGCTCTTCCCCTTCTTATGGTGCTGGTTGACCTCGGGGATGTTTTTGACCTTTTCCGGCACTTCTTCGGAACTTTCAGGTCGTCTCAGGTTTTTCACCGATCCTAAACCGCTTTCTTGAAAAATGAATATAGTTGAACCTCTATAACTCAAACTTCCTTAATTCGAATACTGTACATCTTCACGTAAAGGTTTTTTTTTCGAGACCCTGTCGAAATTAATTTAGAAATAATGCATTGAAAACCTCCTTAACTCAAAGGCTTCCCTCCTCACACCATCATAAAGCAAATTTTCTTGAGGCCTGTTTGCTATTATTTTATTGACAAAAGAGAAAATAAATAAAAATGTAACTTGGCATATTTTGAATGGAAGTGAAAGACTAATTGGACAAATGAACCATTGCCTCCAAGTTCAGCATCCTGCCAACTCACTCAAGAAACAATTAAAAGCTCAGAAAATCATCAATGACAATTAGTAATTTTTCCTTCTTTTCGCTCAACAACTCAATTATTTGTTTGCTGGTCCATCGAAGTTCGACTTGATAGGTTCGACAGTTACAAGAAAGCAGATTTAAGATTCGGTGGAAGATAAATAATAATAGACTCTCTCACCAGCCGGTGGAACTTCCATAGACCAAAATTCCGAGTCACAGTTTGGCCCATCGCATGGGACAGGCATAGCAGATGATAAGGATTCCTTTCTAGTTGAGCCTCTCAGACTCTTTTCCGTGCTGGGAAACTTGAAATCTTGTCAGAAAAAACAATGTTTTGAAACAAGACTGCAAAGTACAGCATTTCAATAATAATGAACCCACCTATTGGAGGAGATTTAGGTTCCCTGTGAGGATTGAATTTCTGCATAGTGATCAAGTGCGCCAAACGCTTTGATTCTCTCTTGCCTTCTTTGTGAGACAGCCATCTTGGCTGATCGGCTAAAAAGAAAGGCATCAACCAGATGTTTATGATGAATACACCAGAAATGAAAAATGAACTCCGAAATAAGATTCCTCAGCTAAATTCAATACTCGAAATACTTGAAAAATCCTTGCAACCGAAACTCAAAAAATTTAAATAAAAAGTGGAGGACGTCACACTTCGCATATCGATGGAAATTACATCCAAATGCACAGGATTGAAATTGGGTGAAAATGTAGTCCAGAAATCGTATATGTAAAATGTAAAATTGAAGTTTACAAATAATTTATTGTTTTCATTTTTCTTAGAAAGAGAATAATCTTGATGCCATCCTGAAGCTCATGTTCGAAAACCGACGAGATATATTAAACACTACACTGTGTGCATCCCATGTCTACATTTATTTTAGCATGCATAAAATATATTTAAAATAAGGACTGATAAAAATGTAAAAATGATTTCCATGACCTCAGGTAATGATAAATAATTTCAACCGTTTTTTTTCTCTTCCAAGCATTCGAGAACTTACAATATTCAGCGTCGTTCGATTCCAATTCTTCAACCATAGCCTCATAATCCTCTGGATAATTCTCGAAGTCTTCCAACGCATCGTCATCTTCATCGTCATCTGCTTCCATCAACGCCAAATCTCCTAAAATTACACGATACCTCGTTAAATTTTCGTGTGAATTAAATTAAATTGCATCAAATGAATGCACCTTCGAGCACAGCAACTTGATGCACATGATTGTGCAATTCTTCGTATTTGAATCGATTCAAAAGCTCTGGGTGATCCTGCTCGAAGTGATGAATCAGCTTGTCTAACCTCAAGTCTCTCTGGATATCCTTCTCATCGGAATGCATGTGGACAGCAGCAGGGACAATACTGTCTTGCTGAACCTGATACTTCACAGAAAAATCGAAGAAATTTCAAGCAAAATTTTAGGAAGAAAAAAAAAACTACCACAGATTTGCACAGTATCGGGGGATGCACGTTATTCCACAAAATCATGAAAGAGACTTGCTCCCTCCATGGCGAGAAGAACGCTGATTTCATGAATTATCGGGATTATAAAATATTTTTTTATTTTGTTTCATAAAAATTGTCTGAATTGTTTGATCAACTTGAAACCTTCCATTCATGTTCCAAGAACCAGACACAGCCTTATTTGAAGAGACTGTACATGCTTCAGTAAGGAAACTCTGTAATCGAAAAATTCTAATCAATTCCTTCAAAAAGTTTGGCACACAGAAATTTTATTACATTGTTATTCCACAATATCAAGAAAGAGACTTGCTCCCCCTTTGGCTGATTGCAAAATTCTGATTCAACATAAGCTCATTATCTAAGAACTGACAAAGCTTCAATATTATCTTTCATACTTTATCCCCTTGAATTCTGTACTGGAATATACAATACAGTAATGTGCTGTATTATTACAGAAGAAAAATGTTTCCAACACGATACAAAAATAAAAGCATAAGACTAGCGATTGAAAATTCTATTTTGAGAAAGCGGGCGTTTTTTAATCTGGTTTTTCTGGGTGACAGTTTCATGCAATAAATTGCTCGCGGAATTTAATTTCGCGTGTTGAAAAACATGTTGCTTTCTGGGCGTTTTCAATTAAAATACGTCGCGTTTTAGGCCTAGTCTAAAAACACTTTCCGGTGTATTTTAATTATACAGGAAACGTTCTATCAGGCTTTCGATTAATTAATCAGCGTTCGTGAAAATAGCGCAATTCTTCATCCACCACAAAAACATTTTAATGACCTTCTAATTTATTTTTATTTTTTTACAGATAGAAGCGTAGAAATCACGTTAGGGTTTACCTTTCTTTTGAAAACCAAGTCTTATTTCCAGGAAAATTTAGTACCTGCTTCGCGGCACTGCTTTTCGCAACGGGTTTCGTCACACTGTCTTCCTGATGCAGAACGAACTTGGGTCCAATCGAGGATTCCTCGATCTTCTTCAGCAACCCGGCAGCCACTGATTTTTGCACGGGCTGCACAATATCATCTTTAACTGGAGTTTCTCGTTGGACGCTGTTGATTTCCTGCTTCAGTGCGGCGTCTTGTGCTACGGCGAATTCGTCCTTGACAGCCGCAGTAGTTTCTTCTGAACCGCCGACGATGAATTCCGGCATGTGCACCATCGTTTTAGTGTCATCTTTATCGTATCTCGTCGGCTCGATTCTTCCCGGTCTGTACTTTTCCTTCAACTCCTTCGTGATTTTCTTCTTGGACTGAAAAATTAAGAGGGAAAAGTGCATTGAAGAGCAAAGATTCCCTCAAATTCAAAAACACCGGATCTTCGCATAACTGAACAACTGTAATTCTTTTTCGGATGCCTTTCGTTACGCCGAATCCTCAAGATTGCATTGTCAACGATTGAATTCATCACAGGCACTTCCCAAAAAACCAAAATAAAACTGAAAACGATGTACTGTATTTTTTCCTAGTGAATTTTGCATTTTAAATCGAGTACTGTACTTTAAAATCAATTTTGCGTTTTTTTCTAGTTAGTGAATTATAAATTTTAAATCGAGTACTGTACTGTACCATCAATTTTCAGCAATCCTGGTAAGGTGATTGCTCTGAATATCCTGAATTCTAGAAAGAGGGAAAGGTGCTTTTCTCTGGTTATTTTCTTCTTTTTTTTATAGCCTAAACATTTTTGAAATTTTGTCAGTTCTTCCCGCGCAAAAAAATTCAAATTCAAACTTTTCTAACCTTCGTAAGAATTTTCATCGCGAGGATATTTCGCTATGCGGGGAATCACTGTAGTGCACAAACATTTAGGGACTTCGAAAAAAAAGATTTGAAATTAACCTTCAAACGCTCTCGTATAGGGTTGGTATAAAACTTTGTGAGCGCGTTCGAATAATTAAAAAGGAAATTTCAAGAACACCACAATAATTTGAATGAAAAAAAAACACTAAATTTCAAATTTCCAATTTAAGAGCACAATACTTAGAATCCCGATTTCCCCATGACAAGATCAAGGCGGTATTTGATTGGCAAAATTTGTACGAAAAATGGTGAGATAATTCAACAAATTCAATCCTGAACTGAGTTCCTATCATCGTAAAAATTTAAATATTGCCGAATTAGGTGAAAAGATAAACAAACTGGAATTGCTCGACAAAAACTTGAGATATTATGTCCGATCAAAAATTCTCTTACTAGATACGATTAGCCTATTTAAAAATATGATGCAGAAGCAATTGATTAAGCTTACAGTATATTTTAGTACAGTAATGTATATCTCGACAAAAACTTGAGATATTATGTCCGATCAAAAATTCTCTTACTAGATACGATTAGCCTATTTAAAAATATGATGCAGAAGCAATTGATTAAGCTTACAGTATATTTTAGTACAGTAATGTATACGAATTTTCACCCGTGCACTTTCCCAATATTGTTACTCAAAAATCGGTCAGAAATTCTTCGAAAAGTTCAAGTCAAGTAAAAAAGTTCAAGTAAAGATAATTTTGTCTTGTTTCCAAAAAAATGGAACCCACATCCTCGTAATTAGTCGCCTCGTCAAAGAACGGCGGGGCATTGTGGTAGGGATCGAAGGCTTTCTCCTGTCGGTCAAGAACATGGGCAACGTTATACGCAATACGTCTTCGACGGTCCTCGGCCAATTCCTCATCAGTGGGCCAGCTAGTGATTACCAAACGGGTATCGGCCATAGAAGACCCAGCAACATCGTCTGGTGCAGAAGAGCGTAGTGCATGAAGGAAGAGACGAGCCTAAGCACGGTGTGCAAATAGGAGGCGCATTTTTAACCGAAGTACGTTAAAAGACACGTGCAGGGGTTGAAGAGGTAGACGTTTTTTTTCATACAATACAAGTATTCAACAACATAACAATACATTTTTCTGGATATTAACGAAAAATGCACGTCAATAAATGCAACATGATACACGACCTGAAGGAACTCGGAGGGAATCGCCATCACATAGCGGCCAAAACATATTTCACTCGAATGAAACTAAAAACATAAGCGTGATTGAGTTTTAGGAAAATTTAGAAGAAAAATCCCACGCTTACTTCGGTCAGATTTCATTTAAACAACAAAATCGTGCAATAAAAATATTCCAATGACATAATACTTGATACCGTACAGTAAAATTTCGATGCAACAAATACCTTTAAAAAATTATTCAGCATAAAAACTTTTTTAAAGTTATAACAGAAAACCTACAGGGCACATGTCAAAACACTCCCGTTACAACGAAATTTCCAATGCCATTACAGTATATCAAAATTCTTTACTGAAGATATAATTTAATTTCCCCCTCTTTTTCAAATGGGTATAAAAAGAGAGAAAATTCACTTTTATCAAGCTCAACATTTTGGTTGGTTTGCGCATGTGATTTTTTTTTCCACGTCTTCTCGCATCACGTACTTCCTTCTCTGCTCGGATTCGTGCCACACGTTTATCCTCCGCGTAAAAATTGGCTTCATGCAATTTTCTGTGCACGTCCCCAACTTCTCCATCTGCAAAAAAAAAACATACATTACAAGTATTCAACAACATAACAATACATTTTTCTGGATATTAAAGACAAATGCACGTCAATAAATGCAACATGATACACGACCTGAAGGGACTCGGAGGGAATCGCCATCACATAGCGGCCAAAACATATTTCACTTGAATGAAACTAAAAACATAAGCGTGATTGAGTTTTAGGAAAATTTAGAAGAAAAATCCCAAGCTTACTTCGGTCAGATTTCATTTAAACAACAAAATCGTGCAATAAAAAATTCCAATGACATAATACCGTACAGTAAAATTTCGATGCAACAAATACCTTTAAAAAATTATTCAGCATAACAACTTTTTTAAAGTTATAACAGAAAACCTACAGGGCACATGTTAAAACACTCCCGTTACAACGAAATTTCCAATGCCATTATATCAAAATTCTTTACTGAAGATATAATTTAATTTCCCCCTCTTTTTCAAATGGGTATAAAAAGAGAGAAAATTCACTTTTATCAAGCTCAACATTTTGGTTGGTTTGCGCATGTGATTTTTTTTTAGCATACTCAACAAAGCAATTGTTTTATTATGCTAATGAGTTCATCAAACAATAGTAAAGAACCTGAAAAAGACGGAAAAGCAAGATAATTCTTATATGCAGGTCTATATCTCAATTTTTTGTTATTAGATTAATTAAATGGAATTGAATTCATTCTAGTTTCAAAATACAGTAAATAAAAATATTCAAACTCAACATTTCCACCCCAAGACCCTGCAAGTTTATTCTAACGGGATTTCACTGTATTGCATCGCCATTTATAAACCACCTGAAGAAAAACAGACGCATTCAATTAAATGTAGTACTAGACCAATATGCAATATTTAATGAAACGCTCGAATATTCTTCCCTCCATTGTGCAGTGCATTCTTCATGAAGTTTTAAAATTTACTTTGACAATCTCCTTCTCCAAGCACTAATACAAAAAGGAATACCTCTCCAACAGTCCCCGACAACAGGATCCCAATCGGCAGCAAATTCAGACAAGGAACAAGTCGTAAATGGAAGCATGTCTCCCAGGGAACTAGAAAATCCATCGTCACACGCGAACTCAATACGTTCTCCTGTATCGAATTCCCTTCTGCTTGAATCTTTCAGGCTCAGAACGGCATCATGGATAATCGGTGGCACGCTGCACTTGGCTAAAAAAATGGAGATTTTATTTTACAAAAAGTGAACAAAATTCATACACAGTTCTTCCCAAATGAAGTTAAATCGATGAAATACACAATTTACTTAATCAACTTCACTTGCTTCGAGCTTGAGATGAAAAATCATACAAACGGAAAAACGTAGTCGTATTCCTTCGTTTCCAGGTAATCCGGATTTTTTTTTAACGTACAATTTAGAATAAGAAAAGGCATGAATTGTAGGCCACATGAGCCTGATATCAGTAAAGAGCTCTTCCATGTCATTCTTTCCACAGAAAACTCATACACTTGTAACGAAGAAATGACAGTACGACGGAAATTTTGTACAGTTCTTCTTTAGCAGCTGCAACCCCTTCTAAAAAGTTTCTTTCTCAAATTTCGAAAAATACGCAGCGAAATAAGAAAAATACGACATTACTTCATGCAAGAATCAAACTGAAAAAACGAGCTCGGGGCATATTTATATGAATTTGCGACGGAACTACATCGTGAACCACATACCTTCGAACTCATCAGCTTGACGAGTTGATTTGATTCATGATTTTCCTTGATTCAACATTTTATTCGTTTCTATGAGAAGCACAATGAAAAGAAAAACTCTTCTATGTGTTGTCTCACTTCTCATCAATGAAGTCAACAGAAAAAAATTTTCAAGAATTAAATAACAAAATTGAGCGACACTCTCACTATTTCATCGATTTCGGCAACGAACAGCGTTCCAACGCTATTATTTCACAGTTTGGAGGCAAACTCACGATATTTCGTACAGGCCCCTCGAACCTCCCAATAAGGGATTCCATCACGCGCCTGAACACACTTGGCGGCGATCGTGTATTGATACGGCCTCCCAGCGAAGTAACCAGGTAAACAGTGATAATTCGCAGCTTCTCCGACAGAAAACAGCGTCAGCTTCCAGCATAAAAAAAAGCAGTACACAAAAATGTGGCACTATGAATAATAAAAACTCACGTGATCCCTCACAAGACCCGGATTCCGGTACAATTCAAGATCCAAATACGCGTTTTCAATTGAAGGCGGCTTGTGACATTGTGGCACGACGGAGCCGTCAGACAACCGGAGTTTATACGGGGCGTGTGGGTCAAGTGTACGGATTTGTCTCGGAGGCACTAATGATGTCCTACCTCTAATTACGATGTTCTCAGCAAACGGCAAGTGCAAATGTAGTGTCAGGATTAGTGCCAAGACGGACACTGCACTTGTTCTCCTGGCCATGCCTTACCCAAATTCATGAAGAGACATTCCGTTTAAAATGCATCAGAGTTAAAAATGAGAATGTTTTCTGGTCTTTCCATTAAAGAAGCCAAATTGAAAACCATTGTTTACAAAAAAAAGTGTTGTACTGAGACCATTTCTTCAACTGATTTTTTTTTTACTTGAATTCAGTTTATTTGCAGATTGATCAAGTACATCAACAGTGCCTAGTGTTCAAGTCAGGATTGTCTGATTTATGAAACACAAAGGAAGAAGTGAAATGTGAATCCTGGTTGCTTCTTATACGGTAATGTACAGTAGTTTGATATTACAGATGGACTCTCTACAACGACATTCAAGGGACCAGAAAAAAAACCTTTGTATTGAATCCCTATGGGATCAAGTTGAAACCTTGTGATACTGAAAGAATTTTTTGTAGAGAGCCTACATTTAAAATTATGGAAGGACCTGTCAAATCCGAAATGTTTTAGAACACAAAACAAGGATGTCATAATTTGCGAGCCGAATTCATGCTGCGATTTTCCAAAAATGATTCTAGGCAATCCTGACGGACAATTTTTGCAGCTTAGAAATATGCGTTAGCACGAGGTTCATGACTTGGAACAGCAATTCTCTTGGACAGCTTAAAACTGATTTCAAATTCCAAATCTTCTGCAAATCCATATTTGTCTAATTCCCTAAGCACAGTCATAAAAAAAAATTTGTTTCAGAAGTTTCTCTGAGCAAACCTACATGAAATATGCAATCAATAATGATTTAAATTACCGTAATCGGATCAATGAGTTGATATGCAATACAGTATTCTGAAAATGGTATTTAAATAATGTAATCTTTAATATTATCATTGTAATTTTATTCATGAAAAAAATAATAATTTCGAAAAGAAAATAGTTTCCAACCATTAATCGCAGGTGGGGAAAGGATTGTGTCAAAAACTCAAGGTTCAATTAACTTTGAATCGTCGTTTCGAAACCTTTTGAAGGTTTCCGGAAAATCCAACCTGTTTTATGAGCCCATGTCCACGCTTACAACAAAAACCTGGGATAAAACGAGGTTAAAGATGGGGAATTTAGACCCCGCTAGAGGTAATTTTGATCGCAAGCAAAACTCACGCGGGACTAATTCCAACTTCGCAGCGAATTTCATGTCCCCTAGTTGACTTATTTTCATATGTTACCATCAGTTTCTGAACTCCGTCAACTTTCAATGGTTTCCGAAATCTTGAGGGGAGAAAAAAAAAAGAATAGAGAAGCTTGGTTTTGAGCATCGAAGCATAACTTCATTCTTCTCAATGCCCATTGATTGCGGAACGACGAGAGTCGTGAGCCAGTTTCCAAAACCGCAAATTGGCGCGATGGTTCGTCGACAAAAACAAACCGGGTTCGAACAAATGCCTTTTCCGTCGATTTTTCGCTTTCGTCAATTTACCGCAACTAGTGCTAGACTGATTGGAATAGCCCACACTTTTCTGAAGATTCGCAACGCTTTTCTGCGACACTGCAGTCACAGACTCGTCTTCGCCGTCACTCTCCACATTTTCACTCAATTCACTCAACACTAAGCAGGTTAGCCGACACTTGGTGTTCACTGACGTGAGAAGACTTGGCAGGTTTGTTACTGAGTAGCTCCAGAGCTTGATCTCACCTTCAGTTCCGCAAGTCAAAAGCAGGCGCTGTTTTTCTGCAAATTGGGAAATTTTCGGTCAAACGAAGAAGCTTAGGCTTCAATTTCAAGAATTCAATAAGTACCAAAGAGGAAATCCTTATCATGTTCGACATTTCTCTAGAAAAAAAAATTAATATTCCACACACCCAAACGTGAGACGCAGCAAAAAACACGTTACGATCGCAATGCATAATAAATTCCCCACAAAATTACAACATGGTCAAATACCACATTCACGCGAAGATAAACACCCCCCCCCCCCCCCCCTACATTTTTCATTCACAAATTGAAGAATCCACCTTCTTCCCTGTTCTGACATTTCTGGAGCCTAAAATTTTTTACCAAACGGAATAAATTTAGGTTTGCACTAGAGAAGAAAAATCAGTGTCCCACAACCCTTGCCCATTCCCCTTTAATCAACGACTCGTATTTTTGAAGTTCTAAAGCGGACAATTTCTTGATTATTTCCACATTCAATTCCAAAAGAACTGCTTAATAATTTCGTGGGCTGCGACGAGAAAGATTTCCATACACAGACGCATATTAACGCGAATTCCTTGATCATACACATATAAGCACCCCTAGTTTCTGAGCTTCTAAATTAGCGAAAAAGTGACCAGCTACTAGAAAATCAGAAGATTAATCATATTAATAAAATGCTTGAACAGCACAGAAAAAAATTAAACAAAGCAAGTGAAAAGAAAAACTCACGCTCGGAAAGAAGAACATCTCCAAAGGCAAACGCTTTCACACGAGGCTCATGAGCAGAAAGTTTCCTCGACCGCTGCGNTGATCCCTCACAAGACCCGGATTCCGGTACAATTCAAGATCCAAATACGCGTTTTCAATTGAAGGCGGCTTGTGACATTGTGGCACGACGGAGCCGTCAGACAACCGGAGTTTATACGGGGCGTGTGGGTCAAGTGTACGGATTTGTCTCGGAGGAACCAATGATGTCCTACCTCTAATCACGATGTTCTCAGCAAACGGCAAGTGCAAATGTAGTGTCAGGATTAGTGCCAAGACGGACACTGCACTTGTTCTCCTGGCCATGCCTTACCCAAATTCATGAAGAGACATTCCGTTTAAAATGCATGAGTTCATGTGATTTAAAAATGAGAATGTTTTCTGGTCTTCCCATTAAAGAAGCCAAATTGAAAACCATTGTTTACAAAAAAAGTGTTGTACTGAGACCATTTCTTCAACTGATTCTTTTTACTTGAATTCAGTTTATTTGCAGATTGATCAAGTACATCAACAGTGCCTAGTGTTCAAATCAGGATTGTCTGATTTATGAAACACAAAGGAAGAAGTGAAATGTGAATCCTGGTTGCTTCTTATAGGGTAATGTACAGTAGTTTGATATTACAGATGGACTCTCCACAACGACATTCAAGGGACCAGAAAAAAAACCTTTGTATTGAATCCCTATGGGATCAAGTGAAACCTTGTGATACTGAGAGAATTTTTTGTAGAGACCCTACATTTAAAATTATGGAAAGACCTGTCAAATCCGAAATGTTTTACAACACAAAACAAGGATGTCATAATTTGCGAGCCGAATTCATGCTGCGATTTTCCAAAAATGATTCTAGGCAATCCCGACGGACAATTTTTGCAGCTTAGAAATATGCGTTAGCACGAGGTTCATGACTTGGAACAGCAATTCTCTTGGACAGCTTAAAACTGATTTCAAATTCCAAATCTTCTGCAAATCCATATTTGTCTAATTCCCTAAGCACAGTCATAAAAAAAAATTTGTTCAGAAGTTTCTCTGAGCAAACCTACATGAAATATGCAATCAATAATGATTTAAATTACCGTAATCGGATCAATGAGTTGATATGCAATACAGTATTCTGAAAATGGTATTTAAATAATGTAATCTTTAATATTATCATTGTAATTTTATTCATGAAAAAAAATAATAATTTCGAAAAGAAAATAGTTTCCAACCATTAATCGCAGGTGGGGAAAGGATTGTGTCAAAAACTCAAGGTTCAATTAACTTTGAATCGTCGTTTCGAAACCTTTTGAAGGTTTCCGGAAAATCCAACCTGTTTTATGAGCCCATGTCCACGCTTACAACAAAAACCTGGGATAAAACGAGGTTAAAGATGGGGAATTTAGACCCCGCTAGAGGTAATTTTGATCGCAAGCAAAACTCACGCGGGACTAATTCCAACTTCGCAGCGAATTTCATGTCCCCTAGTTGACTTATTTTCATATGTTACCATCAGTTTCTGAACTCCGTCAACTTTCAATGGTTTCCGAAATCTTGAGGGGAGAAAAAAAAAGAATAGAGAAGCTTGGTTTTGAGCATCGAAGCATAACTTCATTCTTCTCAATGCCCATTGATTGCGGAACGACGAGAGTCGTGAGCCAGTTTCCAAAACCGCAAATTGGCGCGATGGTTCGTCGACAAAAACAAACCGGGTTCGAACAAATGCCTTTTCCGTCGATTTTTCGCTTTCGTCAATTTACCGCAACTAGTGCTAGACTGATTGGAATAGCCCACACTTTTCTGAAGATTCGCAACGCTTTTCTGCGACACTGCAGTCACAGACTCGTCTTCGCCGTCACTCTCCACATTTTCACTCAATTCACTCAACACTAAGCAGGTTAGCCGACACTTGGTGTTCACTGACGTGAGAAGACTTGGCAGGTTTGTTACTGAGTAGCTCCAGAGCTTGATCTCACCTTCAGTTCCGCAAGTCAAAAGCAGGCGCTGTTTTTCTGCAAATTGGGAAATTTTCGGTCAAACGAAGAAGCTTAGGCTTCAATTTCAAGAATTCAATAAGTACCAAAGAGGAAATCCTAATCATGTTAGACATTTCTCTAGAAAAAAAAATCAATATTCCACACACCCAAACGTGAGACGCAGCAAAAAACACGGTACGATCGCAATGCGTAATAAATTCCCCACAAAATTACAACATGGTCAAATACCACATTCACGCGAAGATAAACACCACCCCCCCCCCCTACATTTTTCATTCACAAATTGAAGAATCCACCTTCTTTCCTGTTCTGACATTTCTGGAGCCTAACATTTTTTACGAAACTGAATAAATTTAGGTTTGCACCAGAGAAGAAAAATCAGTGTCCCACAACCCTTGCCCATTCCCCTGTAATCAACGACTCGTATTTTTGAAGTTCTAAAGCGGACAATTTCTTGATTATTTTCACATTCAATTCCAAAAGAACTGCTTAATAATTTCGTGGGCTGCGACGAGAAAGATTTCCATACACAGACGCATATTAACGCAAATTCCTTGATCATACACATATAAGCACCCCTACTTTCTGAGCTTCTAAATTAGCGAAAAAGTGACCAGCTACTAGAAAATCAGAAGATAAATCAATAAAATACTCGAACAGCACAGAAAAAAATTAAACAAAGCAAGTGAAAAGAAAAACTCACGCTCGGAAAGAAGAACATCTCCAAAGGCAAACGCTTTCACACGAGGCTCATGAGCAGAAAGTTTCCTCGACCGCTGCGAATTTTCATCAAAATTCGCATCATGAAACTCGATCGTCGGAGAATCCGACGAAAACACGATTTCTTTTCCATCCGGAGTGAACTTGAGATCAGATATCCGTCTCTCGGCCTCGGACCTCAGCGTCTGCACAGATCCCGCAGTTTCAATCGAGAAGACCTCAACCGTATCATGCAAAGCTATCGCGTAGTATCTTCCATCAGGACTATAAACCACCAAATGGGCAACGGCTTTGATGTTCGTCACGTAAGCATTCCTGCCCTTGAGAAGATTCCAGGTCCGAAGCGTCTTGTCTTGTCCAACACTCAGACCGAGTTTCCCCGACGGATGAACAGCGAAATCTTTCACTGCCCCAACGTGTCCTGGTAATTCTGCTTTCGGCAACCAATTCTTCGAGTCCCAAACGACGATTCGCCCGTCTTCACTACACGTGAACGCATTTTTGCCGTGGAATCGAATGGATGTTACAGTGGCAGAGTGTTCTTGAAGCACTGTGACGCATTTCCGCTTGAGGATGTTGAAGACTGCGATTGTTTCGTCAATGCTTCCGGAAGCGATTATTGGACCGGAAGAAGCCACGGTTTTCACTGCGTTCATGTGACATTTGTCCGCGAAGACTATCTTTAAGGACCATGATGATTTCCGTTTTGATACTTTGTATCCGAGGACAAAGCCTTCATACGTTCCGACAGTCACTTCCATGCCTGAAATTCATGAAAGAGATTATGGGCAGGTTTTGTAAAGTTTTTGAAACCATTTCACAAGACTTCCCTCACAGCATGCTCTCCCGAAATGTAACGAAAGGAAAATAAATTGACATCACAACTTTAAAACCATTGGGACACATTTTGACAAAGAAAAAAAAGAAACTTGTCATGCTGAATTTAAGAAACAATTTAAAAGAGATTCAACTCAACTTTTTTGCTAGTCCCTTGAAGAGGTTCAACTGTAGTCAAGAGAATACACTTCTCAACACGAAAAAAATTACGGTAATTCAGCGAAAGTCGAACACATCTTAAATTGCTGCCAAATTCGCATCCCTTCAGCTCAGTAGTTGTAGTTGGTCTACAAAAAAGTACACGATGAGCTTTTATTAAAAAATACAACACACTATCTTTAAACATCGACTTAAAAAAATTGACACAGAGGACCCACACGCATACGGAATGTAAGTCACGATTTCGCTTGCGATTCGGAAGAAGCCGCGGCGGCTTCTTCCGTCATTTGGTGAATGGTCCACAGGTGTCGCTTGACGTGTTTTAAGGACCATGATGATTTCCGTTTTGATACTTTGTATCCGAGGACAAAGCCTTCATACGTTCCGACAGTCACTTCCATGCCTGAAATTCATGAAAGAGATTATGGGCAGGTTTTGTAAAGTTTTTTGAAACCATTTCACAAGACTTCCCTCACAGCATGCTCTCCCGAAATGTAACGAAAGGAAAATAAATTGACATCACAACTTCAAAAGCATTGGGACACATTTTGACAAAGAAAAAAAAGAAACTTGTCATGCTGAATTAAAGAAACAATTTAAAAGAGGTTCAACTCAACTTTTTTGCTAGTCCCTTGAAGAGGTTCAACTGTACTCAAGAGAATACACTTCTCAACACGAAACAAATTACGGTAATTCAGCGAAAGTCAAACACATCTTACATTGCTGCCAAATTCGCATCCCTTCAGCTCAGCAGTTGTAGTTGGTCGACAAAAAAGTACACGATGAGCTTTTATTAAAAAATACAACACACTATCTTTAAACATCGATTTATTTTTTTAACTGTGTCTCCTGGGTGTGCGTATGCCTTACATTCAGTGCTAAAGCGAACGCTAAGCCTTCTTCGGCGCCGCCGAAGAAGGCAGTAAACCACTTACCAGGTGTCCACAGCGAACTGCACGCTCCGACGCGTGAACTCCTTCCCACAGATCGGACAACTTCCCGACGGTTCCTGACGTCCGTCGCACTTCCTTCGCTTCTTCTTCAGTGGCACTTGGTCGTTTAAATCGCGATGGATTTTCGCGTGATCTCGGAAATCGCTTTCGTTTTTGAACACCAATTCGCACCTTATGCACACGGGATTCAAGTTTTTGGAAGGTCGGAGATGCTTGGACATCTCCCGTTTAACTCTCGGCTTGTGCACGTCGGATATGTGTCGCTGGACGCTCTTGGGACACGTGAACTGCTTGCCACAGATGTTGCATGAATGCCTGGAAAATCCCTCAACGCTGATGAATACAGAAAAAAAATACAGTGAAATCATTTCTTCAAAAACTTTGAACATTTTTCCTCACGCAACTAAAATTAGCAAAAAGACAGTTGTCTTCCAACCAATCTGAAAAAAGCGATCTAAGACCCGAATTATCAGGATTTATTTTAAATACTGAACCACGGTAACGTACACGTAACAAACCATCGTTATCTATAAACCACAAAATAAAACTACAGTACATTGAAAGGTATAAACGAAGCTTAAATTATTTTGCGTGAGTTCAACAGCGACTTTTTACACCACGTCAAAGTAACAGAACAGTTTCAACTGCACGAAGAGAAAAAGTGACCAAAAACGTTACTCACCATTGAAGGCCCGAATGGCTCGACATATGATTCTTCAAATAATACTGCTCAGTGAAGCCCTTGTCGCAAATCAAGCACTTGAACTTGTACTCTCCTGTATGGGTTTGTAAATGCCTGTTGAGCTTCGCGTTTTCGGCAAAACCTTTCCCACAAAACTGGCACTTGCACGGGTGCTCCCCGGTATGAACAACGTAGTGGCGTTTCAAACCACTCTTATCCCGAAATCCCTTGAACAACATGATCACATTACAAACGTAAGATCACGATATTTAGAGAAGATGAGCACCTTACCTTTTGGCAAACAGGACACGAGAAAGGATAATGCCCTTGATGCGACCGGAAGTGTCGCTGAAGATGATACGAAGTTTTAAAGGAACGTGGACATACTGTACACCGGTGGTTTCTCTCTTCGTTACTCGGTGAAACAGACCGCGAAACTACACTCATGGCGGATTGTTCGGTTTTCACTTGAACGCCCGGGTGAAGTCCGGAAAGACCTTTAATAACGAACAACATCAATCACAACTGTTCAACGACGCAGCTTTCAAATGCAAACCAAACCTGCGGCAAGAAATTTTTCGAACATTGGCAACGGATCTTCTGAACTAGACCCAGGAACACCTCCGGGTTTACACTGCGCGTCGGGAACCTGTGACGGGGGCAGCCCTCCTACATATTCGAAGGCTGGGTAAGGAAAACCAGCCATTGCTTGGCATACCTGCGGAATAAACCAGAACGTTTCCGAGATTGATCTCGTTATATCCGAACCCTTCGCACGGTATGATGAACTAATCAAATAATGTATTACTGAAAGCTATGAACACTTCGATGAATAAAAATGATGCGATAGCGTCGCCTGGGGTACACTCCAGATTATCTAGGACACAACAATACGTCGAACAGCCAGTCAAGTATTTAGATTCATTTAGATTCATTCTCTATAAAAACACACGAACCCCCATTTGGTCACCATTCAACTGAACACTCCTTGAAGTTTACCCCCCACTGACCGAAACGTTCAACCAACGTAGGCTGCCATGTTTATTGAGGGTGTGCGAAGTATAAAGCTATAGAGCTTTACACTGCTTAGACTCAACCAGAGCTCAAAGTTTAATCTACAAAGTTATAGTATAGAGGTAACTTTGATGAATACCTGAGGAAATGATGAAACGTTTAATGCTCAAAAATGAAGATGAAGCTCTTTTTTTAAAGTTTCACACACTTGAAAAATCTTCATAAACGATCAAGGCTCAAAAATGCCAACGGGAAGGTGACTGTAATCAACTTCTGAGCAATGATGAAAAATTCTGGAAAAGAGCCATAACGCAACGCGAATAAATCCTCATCAAGCCATACCCAGGATGCCAGTCAAGCGCAGGAATACAACTCAGTAGAGATCCCACGCCCATTAGCCCAATGATCCATTTCCTGCCTCCAATTGCGACACTCTCTTCTTTTGGTTTACTCAAGAATGCAGCTGAACCTTCTTTTAGACCATTTCCTTCATAAATACCCTGCAGCAGTGGTTTTTGCGGTGGACTCGACACATCTGGTTTTTTTGTGGTCACCTAAATTCATTTTCCGTGTCACTGATTCCGTAAATCCAGCACATTCACAACAGGTCAGCAGGTCAATGTCTTCATGTTCGCCATGCTCACTGATGGGAATTCGTTTGGCAACTCTAGCAAGCGAATTAATTGGATTAAAACTGCTCAGGATAGGGGGAATGAAACGAATTAATTGTTGCTGGTCATTGATGAATTTTTGATGGATTGCTGGACAGGTGTTGACTCACACACCAGAGTAATTAATGGTGTCCAACACTGGGTTCGCAAACTTCTCGCCTTGACCCCGGCCAAATTGCTCCAATTTCCTCAGCCCAGCAAAGCCATTGATTAAGAAAGGGAATTGATTCTGTGGGGATATTTTCAACACTTTCATCAATCAAGGTGGCGTATTTTTTTAAATTTTCAGTTCTGTAAAGCATATAGACAGAATAGAACAACAAATAAGCGTGATTGAAGTCCATAGGGGGGAATCAGTCATGCATAAATGTATAGAGGGGATATTTTGGAGCGTAATTCATTCTGGCCCTTTTTTGCTTGACTGCACAACTCGAATTTCGGGGAAAGTCTTCCACTTTTGCGTAAAAATGTGGTCCTGCGTTGCAATTTACAAAGCAATTGATTAGTATCATCACATGTCAGGGAAAAAGAAAGCAGAAAAATTAAATATATAACCCCACTTCCAACCAAAGAGTTCCACTTGAAAAAAAAAAACTATGTTTTAAAACTGTTTTCTTCTTGCCAATTCACTTTCTTCTTCAGCAAAAGTTTTTTTTAATTGTGAGCAGAATAAATGAATGGAAAAAATGATTGCTCATTTCCAAATGTCAAATCCACGTAACCCCAGCATCAAAAAAAATATAATTCAGATTCTGTACTTCTGAAGCAGTTATTATCCTACAAATTTTGCTTCAATGAGATTATTCAGTATTATTAACATTTCAGAAGAAACATTTACATATTTTGATGAGTGAAATTCTTTGACAGCTCATTTTACCATTGGAAATTGAAAAATGATATTCAGCAATTGAAGTTACAAGTAGAACATTAATCATGATTACTGTGGGTCCCCATCTAATGTATTTTGTTATGTAAATTAGCTTTATTTAAAGCACAGTACTGTAAAGTACTTTATCCCTCTAGGCTCCATTGAAAATACATATTGTCATGAATAAAAATTAACTTATATTCAACCCACAAGAAAAAGTGTGTTTTAGCAAGTCATATATGAACATGTTAACCATAATTGTTAATAATTTTGTTAATAAAAAGTGCTTAAATGCAATAAATTTAAAATGTTGTGGCAATATCCAATCATCCAAGATATACAATGACTTTGGCTAGTTTAAATGCTCAGTGTATTGATGGTGCAAAGGTTTTTTGTGCACTTCATTTACAGGATACAGTCAACCCCTGCCTAACAGACTGAGACACTAAGTGATTTTCACCTAACAGACTGCCTCTGGAGTCCGTTTTTCCTCCAGCCTAATGGACAAAATCTGCCTAACAGACTTAAGTTGGTTTAAAATAAGGGGGGGGGGAATTAATTTTTCAATAAAGGAATTTGCATAACAGACTATAGTCTGTTGCACAAATTAAGTCAATTGTGCAGGTGATGTTGACTGTATGCTGTTTATGCTTTGCCTTATATTTCACCTCAAAGTGATAAAATACTGACACATTCTTGCATTTTTGTTTGATTCTCTGCTGTGTGGGACATCATTTTTATTTGTGATTCTTGGTCAAAAAATTCAGTGATCAAAATCTTTCAAATATGAATCACTATATTTTGTGTATAGGGAGCCATTTTATAAGGACACATGTACAGTATTAGTTGCTACCTTTACATCAAATAAGCCAATTACAGTACTCAGATTGTGGAAGAGACCATTCATAGAAGAGTTGAATGGCATGGCAATAAACCACCACCTTTAATTTTAGCAATGAATATGCCACATTTACATCTAGTGTTAGGGAAGAACTTGCCTTAACATAAATATGTTTGATTTTTTGCTAGTGGATCAATAAATTAACTGAATGAAGTAAAGTTCGAAAATATTTGGAAATGAAAGTCAGTGTGCGGCGGTTTCCCAACATCTAGAGAATGTGGTTTGAATAAGTTTCAGAAAAAATTACAGCATCACCTTCGAGAAAAACGGGAATATTTTTCGACGCTGCAGATAAACTTTCAACATATTAGGTAGAAAACATTTTTTCCGAAGGTTCCCATTCATGTATGAGTTATGTTTGGTTCACTAATTGAATTGTTCTGTGCTGTACGTAATCTATTTGTTTCCAGTAGCAGCGAGAAAGGAAATAAATTGGGCAGATATCCGAGTTTGTACAGCAAATCGCCCCAAAGATCATTTAGTACTAATTAAAAACCCGCACATTTTCCGGTGATGGTCGGAAATATAATCCCGTATATAGAGAGTTAATATAAATAGATAAATTAAATATAAAAAAGGAGCAGAGCGGAGTACTTTCTATGTAATAGAAACAGAGACTTTTTTTTTGAAACCGATTCCAGCATTTCTGCCATCGTCAGAATGTCCAATTTTCCCTGAGTGGGTGGAAGGGAAATCGTTGCAGGTTTTGATGGGGTTTTGTGCAACCCTCGTCGTTGGGGTGGAGTTCCCCATGGCGTAAAAATTTAGTGGTCATACGAGAAATTGACGTTCCAGACATTTCAGTTTCCTGTGGCTCATCAGTGTTGCCAGCAGAGAGTATATTGGGGATTTTAAATGGAGCCAACTGAGCGATATTTACGGGGACACGTTTTTCCTTTCCATTGCAGCAAAGGTTACATCAGAGCATCATATGAAGCGGGTTTTGAGAATTTTTGAGTATAATAATCTTGGAATTCAAACCTGCTGCGTTACCGAATATTTCTCTTTCTTGTTGCTTCATTCTATGAAACCTTTAATTTTGATTGCATTGAATGGAGAGAATGTGGGTTATTGTAATTACTCCTGCAACTAAAAAACTGCTGAGCAGAATTTTAGTTGGCATACTTTTGCCCTCATGCTCTTCCATTCAAGTAAACTTCAATTCATTTTAAGAAATTACCATTCTCAATTATTCCAGAAATGTAATTCTTATGACTGTCAGAAGGAGGAAACTCACTTGTAATCACAGCATGTAATTTGTTGATTCAAGTCATTGTAATTTTCATAATATTATCTTACACTGGAGATTTTACAGTGCCAAGACTAATTCTCTTTGTCACCAACTCTTGAGGAGATGATCAGTCAGTGTAATCTGGACCAGAATCCAGGAGGGGTTCAGGAAAGTTCAGACATTTTTGCTTGGAAATTAGCACACTAACAAGAATAAGTTTTAAAATGTTTTTTTCATGGGTTGGCAAGCTTCTATCTAAACAAGAAACTTAGTCTGTTGTACTAAGTTTGCTGGTACCCTGCAATCCAACCTGAATCCATTGCTGGACTAGGGTCAAATTGCAAAGCAGTCAAAATTGCAAGACAACATTATCAAATGGCATGTATTCTACATGGCATTTGAAGTTTCATGTCTCTCTGCTGGTCAAATTGCATATGGCAGAGGTCAAATTGAGAGTTGACCTCCCAGAAAATTCAACCATCAAAATTGCAGGATGGTTGAATTTGCAAGGTACCACCTGTAACAAATATTTCAATGAACAAACTAAAATTGAAAAGTTCCCAGAAGTTGTCAATAGCATTTTGTAAATATGTGAACATACCTGCATGTTTTGTGGTCTAATTCAGCCCACTTCTTTTCTTTTGGGTTCAATCGCATAAATTTTTATCCTAAACCAGTGAAAGAATTGATTAAAGACACTTTTGCAAGAAAAGAAATGTCTTTCTTTTAGAAATGATTAATCTTCAATCTCAACCTTCCAGGATAACGTTTTGTCAAGAAGAAATCTGTTCTTTATGGCCGGGGTTGAGTGAATCTAGACTTCTTGTATTTAAGTGATAACGTATATTTCTCAAGTGCAGCAAGCAAGAGTCAGACTGACAATGAATATCAATACATACACTTTGCGGTACGTTTATAGACTTGAGCAAAGCCAGACGCAACTGCACAACCAAAACAAGCAACAGAAAGGGGGACCGGGCAAATGACCACAAACCAGACAATGCAAGTGGGACGTGCAATGACCTCATCTGCTTTGGAGCAGCAAGTTGCTAGGCAGAATTTATGGAATGTTCTGGAACATGAAACACAGAAAGCAGAGAGCAATATTATTCACCTGTCATAGGATGTATATTTTGGTGACAAAAGATTCACACTAAAGGAAAAAAGTTACATTTATCACTGCTGTTAACTTTTGCCTCTATCTGATAACAAAAGTGGAAGATTTTGGGTGAAATGTCACTTGAATTTTGTGAAGTATTTTTATTGTACAGTGAACTATATATATTTTTTAATATTCCCCTGTTGCTTTGGAGTGTTAATCCAGCATTTTATTCTTTACATCTGCAACAATAACATATTTTATAATATTTTGGCTCACAAGCCAAAACAGGCCAATGAAAGAATTTTTTGTTGCTCTGGAATTATATTGCTCATGTAAATTGCCTGAAAGCTTCCAAATCTTGAATATATTTAGAATTATCAATCAAGAATCTGCATTTGGAAGAGTGCGTTCATTACCATGTATTTGAAGGAAAACACTCGGTCTTGCATTAATCAATGCTTTATTGATTAGGATAATTCGCAGTACTGGTGGTGAATAAAACCGAGTGTGGTCGAATGTGGGTGATTCCTCTTCCTCAATCCTTGTTGATCCTGGACCACACCTTGAGCAGTTTATCTTGAAGGCCGAACAACTTCACGCAGCCAGAGGCTATTTCTTTTCTTTTTTTTTCTACCCACAAAATTTTGCGGGATGTGCAATCACTCGATCAATGTCTTAATCAAGCTATCGAAATAATTTGGAGGGAAACGCGGGAATTTTCCCTTTTGAATAAAAGTTTCAGGAAAAGTTGTTTATATATTTCGACAACATATGGGAATTTGAATATTTGTTCAGCACGCATAAAATTGAATATAAGGTCGATTACAGTCAGAGAAAAATATTGAAGACGTGATGATGATGATCATATGAATTTTCCGCGAATAATCTCAAAATTATTGAGTTCTGGAATAATACAACAAACCACGTGTGAATTTAATCTTTTTAATTTATTCTATCAATTAATTTTTTACAATTATTTTTTAATTACATTTTTGTCATTTCAGAAAATATTCGGTTGCATTAATTTTGGATATTTGATATAAATCACTATGAAAACGAAGTACAGTATAACTAAAAAAAAAATTTTAAACCGAATTTTTAAACGAGAAGCACGAACATATCTTTATTAATTACAGTATAGGTCATATAATTTTTATGTAATCGCATTTAATAGGCGCAATAAACGAGATGGCAATGGGCGTGAGAATGGGTCATTAGTGCTAGCATTCATTTGAGATTATTATGATCCAGACAGATTATTCCGACATTTTTTGATGGTTTATTATTATTTTCTGATACTTTTGTATTCATTGAGAAAATGTGCGTTCCATATCAGATAAAAACTGCAAGGACTTGAATCAATTGATTCACGAATTGAAAGGATCTCGATTTCTTTTCACGTTTCCCTCCATTAAATAATATGAAAAATGAATGAAAAATTCCAACATAAATTAGCCCTTATACTTTCTTCTACTGCTGCGGGTTGGGAAGAGATATTACAATTGCATTCTATGAAGCCGAATATGTTGATCATGAGATAAATGACATTTAGTGACAATGGATGATGCAGGAAAAATTTGATTTGCCAATCAATGAAAACCCTATACATTGTTTTCACATTACTTTTATGCATTCAGCAACTGAGTTGATGATTCCTTGATGAATCATCCATATTCCACCTTCAATTAGTGACTTAATTTGAGTATAATACTGTATTATGGCCATAAACTCCCAAAATGATTCTAAAAAAAACTATTTGTCTATAGGAAAAATGAATCACACCGCATATCCTTTAGTAACACTAATTTGACCATCATCAGATCAATAAAAGATGCTGTCTCACCAGCAGTGGTCTCTTGATAAAAAAAAATTGAAAATGTTTGAAGCACCTTTAAAACTCGCCAAAATTATTAAACTACCTCCTGATGACCAAGATGTTTATAAAAAACGCCTCAGCTCAGCAAGAAGTTGTCTTTCTTCGGATTCTACCATTCAGAAAAATGATGCATGATTCTTCCAAATGATTAAATTTGTCTCATAATCTGATAGAAAATAGTCCCATGAGACTGTTTTCTTATTAAAATTATGATCTTCAGAATGGTCTGGATATCACTAAAATATATACGCAAATCCAGCTAATATTTTACCATCATGCAGAAAATAAATTACCATAAAAATTATGCGTGGAAGGCAAAAAAACAAAAACCCCAAGGGCACCGTTAGCCTGGGGAATGTTACTACTTACCTTACCAAATTCCCTTCACTGAGAATATTGAACCACTTCCCCCGTAAGGATCCCCCCAGGTGCTGGTGGAGAGGTATTCATCAGCCAGCAGGAAATTAACAGTAATTGACCTCAATGAAGACCGACTCAAGATACAACTAGTCGCAATTGCACTCAGCAAAGTCATCGACAGCAACATTTTCTAGTCAGCTGGAAATGCAAAAAGTATTTCTGACTTTACATTGTTTCTTCAGTCATTCCATGAACGCCATGTGTTGTCTTTTTTTTTCAGGGGATGAGATGAAATAACCAATGTTCAAAAATAACAAAAGCAAATGATCTACATTACAACAATGTTCACTCTTCAATGACTCTTCAACAGATTTCTCTGTATGGTACAACTAAATTATCTCTAAAACTAACTCCGATCTACAACAATAATATTCCCTTTGAAGAAAACTTTTCTCTACAAATGTTGGGGGTCCCTACAACCTCACAACAAAGAATTGTTACTACACCCTAACCAAATTCCCTTCACTGCGAATATTGAACCACTTACCCCGTAAGGATCCCCCCAGCCTCAGAACCCACTTGAACCTCGTGGGAGCTACAACTCTTGCGGGGACTCACCCCTTGCAGAGGGTGGCAAGAACAAAAACTGCAAAGTACAAATGTGTACCAGTGTTCTTCAAGCCAACCTTTTGTGAAAAGAAACAAATATTAAAAAATTGGAAGGCAAAAAAAACAGGGGCCAACCCACAGAAAAATTCCCTGACAAACCTAATTGTTGGCAATAGCTACATACTTTACCAAAAATTGAAGAAAAATAAATAAACAAAACCACGCCTTATATATACTGTTAAATAAGATGTTGGCAAATCAACAGGATGAGAGAATAAGACAAAGAGGAAGAAACAAACAAAACAAAACTGCAAACAACACAACAAAAAATAAAACACAATAAGGGGGGCACACGCGAAACGAGCCCCAGCGCAAATGCAAAGCAAGGTCAGTGGCTGGTTCGCGTGATGAGACCTTTTTTTTTTTTGTACCCTGTTGTTCTCTTCCTTATCCTGGCCCAGACCCCGGCGATGAGTGATTTCATAATTTGACTTGACTGATGAGCTGTGTGGAATTGAATTGCATCATTGCACGCGACTTGGCATCACTACTATATAGTCAATCAGTGTTTAAAAAAATTTAATTTTCTCTTTTTTTGTTGTCGTTGGTTTGATTGCGAGGGGGGGGTCCTGATCTCGAAAAGAGTGGATATATAATTGCCGAACGAGAGCAATTATCTCGGCTCTTGCAACTATAATTATTAGACATGCTCTCTTTTTTTTTTCTTAGCTGTTGATGGCGACAAAATCAGGAAAAAACCCCCGAGGGGTTCTTTTCGGATAACGCATTTCATTTTATTTATAGGAGCTCATTTGTTGAATAAATCCTCGCATGGATTATTTATCTCTATACAGTATTCTGCCTCTTTTTTTTATCCCGATACCCAAAAGACGCCTTTTATTGTGCAAAAATAGTGTCTGGATCTGCCGAAATAATTTAAAAAAAAACTATTGACGGCGTTTAATAAAAACTATTGGAGGGGTCTTTCGGGAATCGGGAAAAAAAGAGGCAGAATAGTGTAGAGATAAATAATTCATGTGAGGATTTATTCAACAAATAAGCTCAATTCAATTCCGCCTCTTTTCGCAATTGTCAAACGGGAGGGATTATTTTTGTTCATTTGTCACAGTGTTTCCAGATCTACACAAGATTTTAGCACAAAAGGCGTCTTTCGGGAATCGGGACGCAAAAAAAGAGGAAGAATAGTGTAAAGATTTTTTTTTTGGAGATCATATCAAAAATATATGAAAGCTCTGGTTGATTTTAATCCTTGATTAATAATTCAAAATTAAATATCTTATTGGCAGTTCTTCAGCCTCTTCAATTTTTTTTGCAATTGACTAGCAAAAGCAATTATCTCGGCTCTTTCATAAATAATTCTTAGATATTTTATTTTTCTTCTGGGTGAAAAGGGTATCGGCTCTGATGGGGACAAAAAAAAAAGGAAACCCCCTCAGGGGGTTTTTTTTTTGAGCGCTCTTTAAATGTACAGGAGCTCTACTGAATTGATCCTTGAATGAGTTAATCATTGTTATTCCTCATTTTCTTTAACCCCTTCTTTTTTTTGCAATTGCCAAATGAGAGACATTATTTTAAAGCCTTTTCGATGTAACATTTTAGATCCTTTTTTGTGAAAGGGGTGTATTTTGGGGAACATAAACAGACTCCTTTCAATATATTGTTGAAGCAAAAATCTATATAAACGCCTTGCTAAATTCATCCTTGATTAAAAAGTCATTACCTTTCAAATTCTTCGGCATCTTGAAATTTGGCGTGAAAAATATGTCAAAAATTGCGTAAAAACCAAATTAAAAATAATCTAAACGACAGATTAATGGTGCTGTATACTGACGTGAAATCCAAATTAGTTGCAGAAAGCATCAAACCCTCTCATTTAATAAATGCTATAATTACAATTTGTGTCAGTGAAAGAATTTCTAGTGCTTTTGTGTTTTTTCGTGTTGTTACGGCCACAATATAAATCCATGACTGGATTTAATTTTTGAACGCCAAGAATAACTTTCATCCACAGAAGCCCCCAAAAATGTATATTTTAAGACCTAAGTAATACTCTGGCAAGGTTTATGTCAGGGGCTAATAAGCCTCAGTGACAAAGATTAATGTTTCG
>CAJPEX010003075.1:0-32276 GCA_905338405.1 Notodromas monacha | reverse complement strand
TATCAGTATTCAATTCCCCAAATGTCGATTTTGTGTTGAAATATATTGATTAAATCAGTTTCAATTGGGAGGCCATTTTATTTTCATGGAATTATGGTGAGTATTTTGTCCATAAAACACCAATTAAAATTCAATAATGTAAGTCTAGGGGAAAATGAGACTCAACTTAGGGACAATTTGACTTAAAGACACTCTTGATGCCTCAGTTACGTCCGCATCTTGGGGTCTCACTGTAATTGACTCACGTAACAACATTATTTCACAAACCAAATTCTTCGTCCAAAAACTGCTCGAATTTCAGCAGGTTTTCAAATTAAACTCAACTCATAGCATGAAATTCAGATTTTTTTTCATCGAGGAAAAATTAGAAAACCAGGGTATATTTCGTCGTTATTATTTTTTTTTGTCTCTTTATAAAGTGATTCGCGAGATTTAAAAAGCTTAGAGCACAACCTTGTCACACAGTAATTAATTCAAATTCATACCAATAAAATTTTCAATTCACAATTTTTGTATTGAAAAATCAGGAAAAATCCATCAAGATTCGTTATGGTATTTTTGTGAGAGTCGGGAGCAATTTTGATTTTGTACAATGCAGCTTGAAAGGGATTCGTTTTTTTTTTTTGATATTACAAAAATTCTGCATAAGAAGCATATACTGGGAAGGATTCGTTTCCTTAAGGAAGCATCCTCTCAAAACCTTGCAAAAGATTTTGTATGTAATAAAAAGTGTAAAAAATGCCTTTCGCTAAATTTCTATCAGTTATTGTCAAGTTTCAATAAAATATTGTATACTGTACTTTGCATACATCTTGTTATCCTAAACTGCCAAAGATAAACCAAATTAAAAGAATACGCATTGAACATCTTCTTTATGCCTTTATGCTTTCTACTTGCTTCAATGTTTACTTGTCAGGACAAACCTTGTCAAGAAGTGTTAGTCTCATAGCCAGGGTAAAACAAGTGAGTTTACTTCTTCTTTAGAATATTTGCGCTTTAATACAGATCCAAGCAATGCAGCAACAGTACAAGCCAAACCAAGCAGCAATGAGCACCAAAAGAGTGTTTGGGCACTCCTTTATAGATTCAGGGATTCACAAGACAGGTAGATGACCTTGCATACTATGAAAAGTAAACCAGTGCACATAACACCAGTGAATAACCAGCAGCCAGACATTGGTTGAATGGATTTGGTTTAGCAGTTCCAGTTGTTACCAAGCCAAGTTTTAGGAACTCAAAAGCCAAGTCAAGAATGGGGTATTCTTAACCTGTTTGAGGACTCATTCAAAAATTGTATTATGACAATATTCAAATATATGTACTGTACCTGCATCTACAATTTACAACAGAGATGACAAAAATGTTGACTCCCCAAATTTCAAAAATAATTTTTGCTTCATTCATAAAAGTACAGTATTGGCAAAATTTTCCAAATGAGCAGCCTAATCTATTGAAAAAAATTCTGCACAGGTACAGTATTTGCATTGGAAAATTTTTGATTATTTCTCTTTTTGGAAAAAATACCTTTACAAATTATATTAGGAGTATATTCATCAACTTTGACTGACTGTACACAAAATAACTGTGTAGTGGAAAACCCCACAGCATGTGCCCTTTCGGCATGAGAAGGTGTCCTAAAAGCAAAAAAAGCACCAAAAATACTGTACACAGTTCATGGAAAAACATTGTAGAGAGCAGCACAGAATTAATTTACTTTAGATTAGGAAGTAAAGCTAATTCATTATGAGGAAAGCTATATTTTTAATTTTTGTACAGATACAAGCAATTAGCACTATTGGTTCAAGACACTTCAAAATTTAAAAGAAATAAAATGTTTCCATGTTTCCGGAAATGTTGGGAAAGGGTCCCTCGCTTAATTCGTCGTCCAGATGTCGGGGCAGACTCTTTTATTTCATTTGGAAGTGTCTGTAAGTCTAATTGTCCGCATGTCGAGGCCGAACTTCATTCCCTGTACTGTACAGGGAAACACCTTAAGGCTCGGTCCGAAAAAAAAAAATCAGTTTCTCATCATTGTTGAAAGTTCACCGAAGATTGTAATAAACTTGAAAAATTTTGGCTTCAATTCGAAAACATTTCACAGAATAAATAACTTCCTCCCCGCGTCTTTCTCTCAAAAGATGGGCAGCAAAAAACCAAAAAAAGAAAGAGAAAACTGATTTGTTTGCCTCTTGTGCACGTCAAAGAACTTTGATTGTGAGAAACTCTCATATAATACGAGTACAATTCAACAAACTCGATTTCTGGACGCAGGTTTTTTTTTTCCTTCCTTCCTTTCCCCTTGAAATCAAAGAAAAATGATGCAAAACGAACCTTTGACGTGTTGAATCAAAGCAGCTGCGGCCATAATCAATTCGCTCGACTGCAGAGGAGGATATTTTTCCAGGATGCTTCGCAAAATACGCAACACTTCGCCGAGTTTGTCGTGAGCTGAGGCGGCCTGAACAAAACTGCTCTGAGAAACGTGATCTGGAACAAAAATAAAAAAATTCACATTGGTGATATCCCGATTATTGCATTTCATCAGAATAACCTCGGGGTCCCACCGATTTTTCCTTGGGATTGTCATTTTTCGGGGAAAGTAGCGCTACCGGCGTAAATTTTTCAAATTTATCAAAGACCTCTCGAATCTTTCAATTTTGTAGTTATTATTTTCTTATTCGTTCGTAAATTAATTTTATGCACTGAAAAAATTTCCGAAATATAAGGAGGCCAAAAAAAAAGAAGCTCCAAACTTGGCTGAGCATGCAGCTCGTTTTCCCCGGAATTACTGCTGTTTTCAAAATGGCATTTACTATCTCATCAATACAGTATTCTCGAATATACATCACAGTACAGTGAGACCCCCCAAATGCAGACGTAATGGGTGCATCAAGAGTGTCCCTAAGTTGAATTGTCCCTCAGTCAAGTCTTGTTTTCCCATGTGACTTGAATTATACAATTTTAAACAGTTTTCTATGAAAGAACTATTCTTCAGAATTCCATGAAAAAAATTGTTTGCCATTTGAATTTGATTCAGTGAATATGTTTTGAACTCAATAAGAAAAATTTGGAACATTAAATAGTGTACCTCTGTACACAGTACATTGAATTGTTCGCATCTGCAAAAGTAACATTCAAGTCAAAAAGAGAGAAGGAAGTCCCTCTATGCAGTAGATAATTTTTTCAAATTATCTGAATGGATGGGAGAAATGACAAAGAATTTTTCTTGCATAAATCTTAGGGTTGGAAATATCTGTTTCTTGCAATCAAGCCTAATGAAAGTCATTTTTCGTGAAATTCATTGGCAATTTTATCATGCAATGTCCTCATGTTGAGTCAGTGTCTATATGTCGGGCCTCTTTTTAAAAAATAAATGTCCCTACGTCGAATTGTCCGCATGTTGAGGTGTCCCACGCCTCCAACTCGATGATATTAATGATACAACGGCGCTATTAAATTTCGCGGGAAAAGCAAACAGAAAAATCGAAAATATATAATTTGTTTCACTCGTCCTGGAAGACAATTTTTTTTTTTGCTTTTTAGGAAACATTTGTACTACTATTTAAAATGGGGGACAAAAGAATCAACGTTTTTTGAACCACAATACCCCCTTGAACTTTTGGACGGCCCGAACTTGCGTTACAAAATGAAAATAAAAATTGAAGCTCATTTGATCATTTTAATTAAGTACATGCAGTACTGCATAATTTTACGCTTTTAAATTAAGTGACAGAGTATAAATACTGCACTGTACATATAATGGTTTTGTTTATCATACAAGCCCGAGGTCAATTCTCCTAGAACTTCTCCTCCTCCTCCTCCATGAACTAAAATCGATGGAAAAAATTTAGTAGATTAAAAAATTAATCTAAAAAACCACGTTTTCAAGAAGCAAAATATAACCTTAAACGTGGTGTAAGTGAGCAAAATTTGAGTTGCAAAATTTGATCCAGACAAACAAACGGACAAGAAAGCAAGTTAATAAAAACGTGTTAAAATGCAATTGATTGTATTTCGCAACTTTATTTTGAATTAAAAGGCTTTAAAAAAACACTGTGTTGGTCAGAATTAATGTGACATGATTCACACAGTGGATTCTTCCTCGTAGAAAAATAAAATTCAGGAAAATCCTCTGTATTTCATTTGAACATACGACAAACGATTCATATTCAGGTTTTCTGTCTACTATTGAAAAGTAATGCTGTGAGAAATTGTCTCTGAGTCAGAATGCGTGTCGTGTTTTTGACCTGATTTATTGGTCATACCCAAAGTTCAAAACTTTGGGGAATGCGAAAAGTGCTGATTGATTTTTCGAAGGAGTCTTGAGAACACGTTTGCGCTTATTCCGGCAGGTTGCGCGCCTGCCAATTTGTCTAGTGATTTCTTTCTGTAGATTAGACCCTTTTTCCGGAACATAATTCTCAACCAACTTTTGTAAAATACCTTTAATCTCTGCACACTTCTCTGAGTACGTACATTTCTCTTTTGGAATAAGACCTTTTCCAGATAAAATTTGTACAAATGCGACACAAGCTCTAATAATCGGACTACCATAACCCGATATTGTACAGTATAATCAAATTCCAAGAATAATGAAAAAAAAATCGAGAAATCGCATGGCTAAAAATTAAATTGCTGAACTGGACATTGAAAGCTTTTTGCTTCATTCAATCAGTGTAGAATTGCTGCAAAATCTATCCTCATCTCTGGTATGATACAGTTTCCACAATACTGTATAACATTTTGTTGGAGAGATTGAATTTTCCTTCCAATGAATGGAAATAAAACAAAACATTTTGTTTGGGCTACAACTGGGGTGCCAAAACACCATATTCTAAAGTTGATAAATATTTTGATGCTGAATTTGCTGAGTACTTGTTTCAATCCGCATGGTATACTGAGGTTCAAGAGATAGTTAAGTCCTCTTTTGGACTTTTGGGAAGGAAAGGATTTTACAAGGTATGTGTAATTTTCCACTGAGATTTATGTTTAGGTATTGAGTATCTATTTTCAGCTACTGTTGCAGTTTCTGTTCCTGGTTTCTAAAGATTTGGGATTTTTAGGACCATTTGGTCCTTTTCCATTTCCCCTGAGAGTTGGGGTGAAACCCAATTCTCACCAAAGCTCCCAAGGACAAGTTTTGGAAAATCACCAGAAACTTGTCCTTTTATGACTAGCTTATAAAGCACAATTGACTGCTGGCGCTCTGTTTGAGAGATTACATTTAGTGGAAAAGACTGATGTGCAAAATTTCTGTTTTCCTTGAAACGGCTGACTAAAATTTGTAATATACGGAACCAGAGGGCATACAGTATTTCTGGATATCACAAAAATTGCCAGAAACAATTTTCCAGACTGCCAAAAAAAAAAGAAACTCACAAGATCTCATCCCAGTCAAATATGAAGCATTCTTCTTTCTTTATCTCTTTCCATGAGTCTCCTTTTTTTTATAGCATGGTTTATTGAGCAATTCTCTCCCACAAGAATGGGGGAAGAGCAGTTGTTCCTGCATGTCTGCCACTTTGAGTAATGGTTCATGAGAAATGGTGTTTCAAACCCAGAAAATGAAGTACTTATTAGACCAAGACAAACCCCACCCAATTCTTTATGAAAAAAAACCGGTATTTACTAAATTTAAATTCCGCTACAACGATACTTTTTTATAACGATATTTTCTCGGTCCCTGCAATTTATTCATATGGGAACAATGTAACAAAGTTTAATTTCAATCAATCAACTTTCACCAATAATCCGAGCATAACAATTTATTTCCCTCGATAATGTGTACGTGAATAATTGATATTCCTAATCATTGGATCAAATGTGGGAAAATCAAACTTTAGCATAATTTTAAAAGCATAAAAAAATGTAAATAATAATTTCTTTGTCACAGACGCCAATGTGGCGGCTGTTGATGCAAATGGCAGAATTATTGTACCTTGGAAGACCTGGAGGCAACCCTTTGAATTAATGCAACTTTGATTTCAAGAATTCTGAGGGGAAACCTGGGCTACAACAAAAAAGGGCACCTCATCTTTCTTTTGAGTGGAGAGCAAAACTCCGCCAGGGTGAATTTTGCAAAACATTCGAACAAATTTGTCAAACAGGGCTGCTTTTTTCTTGTGCCAAAAAACATGTTTTCCCTAAAGAATAATTTTTTTTCAGTTCATTAATGTGACATTTTAATCTCAATTCCGAGAACTTCTGTCAGAACCCTCGTATGCAGCATTGCCTCCCATCAGAATGCATCATACTTTGAAATTCATAAATGGATAAGTTTTTAAAATAGACAAAATCTTTGAAATAAAGCTGCTCTTTTACAGGGAAAATGCCGTTGTTAATGAATACATGATTTTCTTACATGTGTACTTATTTGTTTATTTATCATTATATTTTCAGGATATTTAAAAAAGGAAAATGCAAAATAAGAGAATTGCTTTTTAAATTTTAAATATACAGTATCTCCACTGGTTTATATAAAAAAAAAAGAATGATGCAAATTCTTTGCATACATGTTAAAGGTGCGCTTCAGAGCATTCATCGCCTGTTTCCCACCAAAAAATGCTCCAAGAACCAGAACTTCATATTTTAAAAAATGTTTTGTTACTGTATATCCAATTTCAAGAGGTCACTATGGAGTTCTTTGTCACGAGATTTTACGCTATACAGGAAACAGTTTTCTGAACCAATTTTCTGAAAAATGAGCAGCTGAAAAAGGGGAAGAGGGTGCATTATAGAATTATACATAACTGTACTGTATATAGTAAATTGACTGGAAAACTTGCGTGACGCAATATAATTTTTGACAGTTTTATGAAAAAGAACCCTACATTATTGTCTGGCCTTGGAAGCTGTTCTGATCATTTCTGATTTTTCTTGTTTAGTTTTGCATCTGTCGAAAGACTACAAATATCGCTGTGCAATACTTTGTTTTTTGTGTGATTTGTGGGGGGGGGGGGGGGTGTTTCAAGACGTTATACTTTATTCGTAATAAAATGCCGCGTCCGAGAAGGTTTAATTTTTACTTGAATCTGAAAGGGAAAAAAATGAATCCACCATTAGGAAGGGAGAAATCAAAAGTTCGTGGTTCCCGCCTCCAACTGGTTGATTGAAAGCCAGACTAAACAGAAGTAGATTTAGCAGCGGGAGCCTTGGATTTTTTTCGTGGGGGAATATAAGCGAGGGAAGAAAAAATGATTCGCAAGAAATGCACCGAAAATGAGTTATGGAGGAAATAATACAAGTACAGTGAGACCCAGAAACGCAGACATTTTATGTGCGTCAAGAGCAAAATTTTTCTGAATTGAGTCTCACTTTCTCTTAGACTTACATTGTATAATTTTTAATTGGTGTTTTATGGACAAAATACGGTACTCACCATAATTCCATGAAAATAAAAATTGTCTCCTAATTAAAACTGATTCAATCAATATATTTCAACACAATATGGACATTTGGGGAATGGAATACTCATACCTCAATACAGTACTGTACATTGAAATGTTATCATTCTCTGTAAAAATAACATTCAAGAGAAAAAGAGAGAAGCAAGTCCCACTATGCTGGAGGTAATTTTTTTTTAAATTAGCTAAATGGATGATAAATTGATGAGAGAAATGCCAAATGTCTTTTCTTTCATCAATTTCAAGCGAGAGATTTTGCTATCCATGGAAAATGAAGGACTTGATCAGCTAGGCAAGGGCCAAGCCCAAGTTTAATCTTGTTATATTTTCAGTTTGGAAAATATCACAAAGAGGAACGTTGAATTTGAACTTTGCAATTTGATGACAATCAAACAGAAAATTTCAAGGCATCCAATACAGTCCATCAATTGGCAATAGACACTTGCAAGGTCTGTTCAGTTTGAATGTCAATACAGTACTTGTATGATATTGAAAAATGATCAGGACTGACCAAGAAAAGTCTTTCAATGAAAGGAAAGGAGTTGTCCTTGAGGATTTTCACAGATTTCCTGAAGTAGCCCTTGAAGGACAACAATTCACTGAGAGAATACCATGGGAACTTGAGGTTGGCTCTGGTTCCACAGGTTTCCTGAGAAGATCAGTTCCAGCTTTTCTAATTCTAAACAACCTTTTATTCTATTTTCAACAGGTAGCACTGCTATGGAGTATAGAAATTCCCATTTCATATTTAAATACTGTACAGGTGGTACCTTGCAATTTGACTCTAATCTATTGCCATACTAGGGTTGAATTGCAAAGCAGTCAAATTGTGAGACAAAATTCATAAAATTGAGAAGTACCATATTTATTCAAGTTCCATGCACCTCTGAGTAAGCCATGCACCACCAATTTTTCTGCAAGAAATTTGTCTGAAAACCTATCCCTGTGTAAGACAAGTACCCCACATTTTGTTGTTTTTGCTGAGATTCAAGACTTGTGAATTTTTTTGTTTGGATCCATGTTCCCCAATTGACATTTCATTTTTTTTTTGCTTCTTACTGTCTGCAGCTCTCTCAATTATAGGAATATCTTCTGCTTCCTTTACTTCCTGTTGCATCTTCAACTGATTCCTAGAATTGCTATACCTTATGCCATTATTTTCCCTGACCAACAAGACTTAGTGCCATGCATTGTTTCCGAAGTTTTGCTAGAAAATCGATTCTCCTGAATATCAATTTTGATTTTTGAAGATCTTGAGAATTTATGGTTACAAAAAATACAGGTACACAGCATGACATATTTCTTTGTGTGTTGGTAACAATATTAGAATTTAAGTCTTCCTTCCTTTCAAAACAAGAAACAATACAGTGTGTTGGAAAGTATGTTCCTTCAAGTCAAAGAACCAACAAATATGAATGAGTGAATAAGTTGATTAGGAAGGAAGAGTGATACAGGATGAATTTTTCCCAAATTCAATTTTGTTTCACTTTATTTTTCAAAGAATGCTTTCTCTTCATTTCATATTTAAAATGTGTTCTCTTCATTTCCTATTCAAAATGTGTTCTCTGTGTTTCATTAGAGAGACTAGAAAATCATGACAGATCTTGAATTACATATGCTGTAGAAAAACTTCAAAATCTCCATCACACATTATTGCCATACTAGGGTTGAATTGCAAAGCAGTCAAATTGTGAGACAAAATTCATAAAATTGAGAAGTACCATATTTATTCAAGTTCCATGCACCTCTGAGTAAGCCATGCACCACCAATTTTTCTGCTAGAAATTTGTCTGAAAACCTATTCCTGTGTAAGACAAGTACCCCACATTTTGTTGTTTTTGCTGAGATTCAAGACTTGTGAATTTTTTTTGTTTGGATCCATGTTCCCCAATTGACATTTCATTTTTTTTTGCTTCTTACTGTCTGCAGCTCTCTCAATTATAGGAATATCTTCTGCTTCCTTTACTTCCTGCTGCATCTTCAACTGATTCCTAAAATTGCTATACCTTATGCCATTATTTTCCCTGACCAACAAGACTTGGTGCCATGCATTGTTTCCAAAGTTTTGCTAGAAAATCGATTCTCCTGAATATCAATTTTGATTTTTGAAGATCTTGAGAATTTATGGTTACAAAAAATACAGGTACACAGCATGACACATTTCTTTGTGTGTTGGTAACAATATTAGAATTTAAGTCTCCCTTCCTTTCAAAACAAGAAACAATACAGTGCGTTGGAAAGTATGTTCCTTCAAGTCAAAGAACCAACAAATATGAATGAGTGAATAAGTTGATTAGGAAGGATGAGTGGTACAGGATGACTTTTTCCCAAATTCAATTTTGTTTCACTTTATTTTTCAAAGAATGCTTTCTCTTCATTTCATAATTAAAATGTGTTCTCTTCATTTCCTATTCAAAATGTGTTCTCTGTGTTTCATTAGAGAGACTAGAAAATCATGACAGATCTTGAATTACATATGCTGTAGAAAAACTTCAAAATCTCCATCACACATTTCTCACAAAATGTCAGGCAGAATTTTGTTATAAACCATCAATCACCTAATACTGTATAGGTATTTTTTGTTACAACGATATTTTTTTCATCAGTTCTCTGTGAGTTTGTTATAAAGTAACAAGATGTTATTGTTCTCTCAAAGACTCCAATAGGAACTTATTCAATTGGTTCTCTAGTCGAATTTATCAAAATTAGGAAAAAGTCTCCCAAAAACTGAATAATAACAGTTTCTCAACTTGAAGAAACAGAAAATACAGTAGCTGTGCAGAAGAAAACCACACTGAACCTGACGGTTTGGTATCAAAATAAGCTCAAAAGCAACCAACAAGAACAACCCCTGCTATACTGTGCACAGTAGATGGAAAAACCTCCAAAAAAGTGGCACAAAATTAGCCTGTTTTATTTATTTATTATGAATTTGAGTAAATTTATAACAAAACTTTTTCCTAATTTTTTTGGGAACACAAAAAGCTACATTTTTCCAAGGAATTTCCAAATTTTGTAAAATTGAAAGGCTTAATTTTTTTTTTAGAAAATGTTAGAAGTGTCCATACATCGAGACATTATCCGGAATCTAATTTTTTTGGGAACACAAAAAGCTACATTTTTCCAAGGAATTTCCAAATTTTGTAAAATTGAAAGGCTTAATTTTTTTTTTAGAAAATGTTAGAAGTGTCCATACATCGAGACATTATCCGGAAATCGGGGCAGATTTTCGTTTCGTTTCAAGTATCCCTAAGTTAAATCGTCCGCATGTTGGGGTTCTACTGTATTTTTTTTAAATCTTACTTGACCTTCTTTCGTAGACTGTATTTTCTATAGACAAAAAAAAAGTTCTACCAGTTTCAAAAATGCTTGGGAGAAAAAAAGAAAAAATTGACAGGCTTTTAAAATTAGGCAGCTGCATAGCATTGTCTAACATTTCTAGAAAAATCTAACATTTCTGGAAAAATCTAACATTTCTAGAAAAATCTAACACTTCTAGAAAATCTAAAATTTCTTGAAAAATCCAACATCTCTAGAAAAATCTGACTCTTCTAGAAAAATCCAACATTTCTAGAAAAATCTAAAATTTCTAGAAAAATTGAACCTTTTTATTTTACATGCTTGGGTTTTTAAAATTAGGATGCAGCATAGCATCATCTAACAATTATAGAATAATTGAACTTTTTCATTTCACATGCTCGGGAAAAAAGGAAAAAAATTGACAGGCTTTTAAAATTAGGCTGCTGCATAGCATTGTCTAACATTTCTAGAAAAAACTAACATTTCTGGAAAAATCTAAAATTTCTAGAAAAATCTAACACTTCTAGATTTTAGATTTTAAAGAACTTTTTAGGTTGTAGAGATCTTTTTAGACTGAGAAGATCTTTTTAGGTTGTAAAGATCTTTTTAGATTTTAAAGATCTTTTTAACTTGGAAAAATAAAATGTACGAACCCGGGAAGGAGGGAAAATTGACAGGATTTTAAAATTAGGATGCAGCATAGCATCATCTAACAATTATAGAATAATTGAACTTTTTCATTTCACATGCTCGGGAAAAAAGGAAAAAAATTGACAGGCTTTTAAAATTAGGCTGCTGCATAGCATTTACAGTACAGGAAAGCACCGTACTGTACTGGAATCTGGAGTAAGCGGGAGGAATGAGGCTGAATTTTATTCATTTCCAAGCATTCTTCCTCGCATTTTTCACTTTGCTTTTCTTTTTCTTTCTTTTTTTTACCCTCGTCGTGTATGCTGTATACAGTATATAAATACCCAGGAATAGAGCGGTTGTTGTGAGCCCGAGACGCGCGGTTCGCATCTTGGCACGTTGACTGAGAAGATCGCGAGGGTTTTGCGAGAAGAACCCCGCCGCATTCCGCCTCTTCTTCTTTTTCTTTCTTTTTTTCTTTCTTTCAATTTGAACATTTTGAATATCCATCTCTTTGCCTTTGTTCCTTTCCTTGAAGATGTATTTTTTTGTGTGTCAATTTTCTGTTTAGGCTTCGGTTTTTGCTTTTCTTTTCTTTTTTGTGTTGGTTGAAAAAAAAAAAGTGTGGATCAGGCGCGGCGCATTCTGTCGGGGCAGTCGGGGAGAACCGACCTGTTGACATTATCACAGTCGGTGCGAATTGCCATTGAAAAAACCGATAATGGTCTTTCGGAAGTAAAGAACAAGTGGATTGATGTCTGGACATTCTTCATTATATGGGAATGTTGATGATGATGATTTTTGTGTGTTTTTTGTTTGTTTACGCACTGCAATTAAGAAGAGGAGGTTTTTCTTTTTCTGAATCTGTGGCAAATTTAGGACTGGTGGTGCGTTGGGAAATTTTGAGGTGGTTAACGGAATGGAATATTAGACAGGATGTCTGGGACAACATTTGAATTCTTTTATTAATGATGGGAATATTGAATGAATGAATGAATGAATGAACAGAACACTTTATTTGCTGCTTTTCAGCGGTTCACAAGGTTCAATCAAGATTCCAACAACCAAACCCCCTTCCCACCCAACCCAAATCCACTCAATGACATTTTGATCACTTCGTATATTGTATCAAAGCCTTGTTCATTTGTCATTGCATTTCCAAGCAATACAAGCTTTCTGAGTCAAAGGTCTAGTACTCTAGTTAGTTTATGCTGGTTTACAGGCGAAATTAAAGGCAGAGCTGAGCAGCCTGCTGCCCCCTTGGGTCTTTGTTTATGTTGTGGAATCCAGACAGAGAGCTGACCAGCCAATAACTGTTGTCTTCCACTGGGTCCCTTCAAAGTTCTGGGCATGCATTTGAGTTTGTGGATACATTTAGTCGATGCACAGTGAGACCTCAACAAGAGGAAAGCTCAACACATGGACAATTTGACATAGGGATTTTTATTTTCCCATAAATAAAATGCACAAAAAAGTTCCAATATGCAGACACTGACTCAAAATGCAGACATTGTATGATACAATTGTCATTAAATGTCAGAAAAAAGGATTTTTATCCGGCTGAATTGCAAGAAACATATATTTCAAACCCTAAGTTTACAGGCAAAATTAAAGGCAGAGCTGAACTGCCTGCTGCCCCCTTGGGTCTTTGTTTATGCTGTGGAATCCAGACAGAGAGCTGACCAGCCAATAACTGTTGTCTTCCACTGAGTCCCTTTAAACTTCTGGGCATGCTTTGTTTCCTCAGCACTTGAGTTTGTGGATACATTTAGTGGATGTAGAGTGAGACCCCAACATGAGGACACCTCAACACATGGACAATTTGACATAGGGATTTTTATGTTCCCATACAAAAATGCACAAAAAAGGCCCAATATGCGGACACTGACTCAACATGCAGACATTGTATGATACAATTGCCATTAAATGTCAGAAAAAAGGATTTTTATCCGGCTGAATTGCAAAAATATATACTTCCAACCCTAAGATCTATGCAGGAAAAAGTTCTTTTGTATTTCTCCCATCATTTTCCCATTCATTAAGCTAATGAATGAACTAATTTTAGCATAGATGGACTTCCTTTTATCTTTGTGACTTGAATGTTATTCTTACAGATGCAAAAATTTCAAGGTACTGTACAGAGGTATACAGTATTCAATGCTCCAAATTTTATTATTCAGTTGAAAGATATTCACCAAATCAATTGCAATTGGCAGACATTTTTTTTGATGAAATACTGATGAATATTCCTTTCATAGAACACCAATTGAAAATTATGCAATCTAAATCTATAGGAAAATTAGACTCAACTTAGAGACATTATAAGCTATAGGGACACTGTTGATGAACCAATTACATCCAAATCTTAGGGTCTCATTTTATTCTACATACTGTAGACAGTGTTCCCAAAACCATGGTCTGCAGATGGGTGCTGGTTTGCAGAAGTTTTTTCTTGGTCCACAAAAAAGATTCCACTGCACAATGAATGTATCAAAAGTAGGAAGAAAGTCTGTTATCTTCATCTGAAATTTGGAAATGACAATTGCAATTGAAATTTCTGTATCCGATGGAGAATATGAGTTGGCTTTTCTCATAATAACACTTCAGACAAATTGTCACCTGTTGATAACAATCATTTAAATTCTTGATTCTAAGAAATCTTTCCTCAAGCTCATCTTTTTCAAGACATTGCATCATAGCGGCTTCAGTGGTTCTCAACTGAATTGTTGAAAAAAGTAGACACTTTTTAAATACAGTACCTGCCATAAGGTCTTTCAAACAAAACTTTTCAAGTCAAAAGTTTCATAAAACTTTGTTGGTCTGCAGAACATTTTTTAGAAATTTACTGGTCTGCAAAAAAATCTCATGGAAATATGCTGGTTTTTGAAAATCTTCAAGGAAATTTGCCAGTCTGAAAGCTCAAAAAGGTCAGGGAACTTAGAGTACTCATTTGCTCATATGTGATTGCTGCAGTAAAATTACGTTCCAACAAACCTTGTTAGAACGAATTTTTTTCTTGGTCTCATCAGTTTCTCCATAGGCGCAATGTCAGAGAAATATCATTTCAAAACAAACCCATTTTTGGTTCTAATCTTGGTATAAGAAATCTTTGGACCTGTCATGCATACATTGTGTACTTTCTGTATGATTCACAGAATTGATTCAGAAGAATTTCAAGTTTTACACAACAAGATATTGTTGTGAATTGATACACAAAAAAAAAAGGTTGAGAAGTTAAGTCCTGTGAATCCAATTATTGAAATTTCATCAACTGAATATCCATTTACTCCCAAATTTTTATTTTCTGAGTTGGATACTTCACTACTTTTGAGTACAGGGGTAGACTCTCTAAAACTATATTATTCACAAAAATGCTTGCAGTACAACAAATGTGTTTTTAGTCCCACAGGATTCTCTTTTCACATCACACCGGTTCTCTACAAGTTTTTTTTATGGACCCCATAAATGTTGTTGTAAAGAGAGTCCACCTTTATAATTGAATTGAATTGAACAGCAAACTTCATTTTCTGCTTATCAGCATTCACAAGGTTCAAACAAAGATCCTACATCCAGGCCCCCAAAGAAAAGAAGATACATCCCAAAAAAGTGAAACTGCACAACTGATTTAAATACTGTAGGTACACTTTTTTCCTTTCCCTGTTCACAGAAACAAAATATCAATAATACAAATTGCAGCATCAGGCATTTACAAGACCCAAATTAAAGCACAAGGTGTTCAACCTGCTCCCAAATAAGGCTTAGATGATTAAACAATTTGGAGAGAATCTTTGATGAGAAATCATATAAGGTTAACAGATTATCTTGGACCTTTATGAAGACTGGAAAATGTTGGATTTACAAAATTTTCAAAATGGGTCTAAAAATTCCCAATGCAAATTGTTTACACTCACACCAAAATGCTGAGAGTGCTTTGATATTCAAACATTTGTAATACAATAATTACTTAAACCTTTAATATTTTAACCTTTGTAATACAGTACAAAAGATTACTCCAAAAGATTTTATTTGAAACCTTCAAGAGGTTGTTTTTTGGTCACATGACTTTCAGTTTTGCTTGTAATTTAAGGAAATGATTTTCAAGTATGGTTTAAATTTTCAAAGCAATCCCTCTTCCAAAGATTGAGGAGAGAGAAAAAACCATAGAGGGGATTACAGCTATAATCAAAGTATAACTATTTCGTCAAACTGTAACGGAATTTATTGTTTGCTTGAAAATACTGGAGTAATATGTTCGTTAAATTTATGAATCAACGAGGATACTTTCTAACAAAAAACAAACAAAAAAGATGATAGTCTGAATGAACGTTTTAATCACGTGCAAAGGTACAGTAGTGAAGTAATGTAATAATAACACAACCTTAGAATTGTCAAAGGCTAATTTTTTTTAGCGTGTCTGAGAAAAAACCTTTTAATCCGGTAATTTGGTCAACTTGGAGCAATTTTTTGCGTTTTGTATGTGATGGAGAGATTATTATTGTACGCTTTTTGACAGCTGAGAAAGATCCATTCACTTTTTCCTTGGAAGGTTGGTACAGTACCTCATGCATATTCAAAAAACCTCATTATTTTCAAAGGACACAGCTTTTTTTTTTCAGAAAGAAGCTCCTCACAATAGAAATATTTTTGCTAGAATTGCTATTAAAAAAGATACACAGGAAGGAATTTCTTGAGGAATCGGTTAAAAACTTGGCTGAGTCTATGTTACCATTGATGATCAACACGTGATGCTTTCATTTGCAGGGTGATCGAATAAATCAGTTGGCTAAAATTTGCAAGCTTCGCGTTTTCCTGAACAAATATCTCCGAGAAAAAAATACTTCAACTTGACGAAAACGTTTTGGAGTATTGCTCTCATTAAAAAATATATAGTGAGATCCCAAATGCGCTCATAATTGGTGCATCAAGTGTGTCCCTAAGTCAAGTCTCATTTTCCTTTAGATTTCCATTGGATAATTTTTAATTGGTGCTTTATGGACAAAATACTCACCATAATTCCAGGAAAATAAAAATGGTCTCCCAATTTAAACTGATTCAATCAATATTTTTCACACTATATGGACATTTGGGGAATTGAATACTGATACCTCTGTACAGTACATATAAATGTTGGCATTCTTTGTAAAAATAACATTCAAGTGAAAAAGAGAGAAGGAAGTCCATCTATACTGCAGGTAATTTTTTAAAATTAGCTGAATGGATGATAAATTGGTGATAGAAATGCCCAAGAACTCTTCTTGCATCAATTTCAGGGTTGGAAATATCTGTTTCCTGTAACTTGACCTGAAACTTCTTTGCAATTGTATCACAAAATGTCCTGATGTAGAATCAGTGTCCTCATGTCCAGCCTTTTTTATAGGAATACAGTATAAGTGTCTCTATGTCGAATTGTCCGCAGGTTGAGGTGTCCGCATGTGGGAGGTGTCTCATTGTATAATAAATGAAAACAAGTCCATTAACCGAGACACCACAGCATTCGAGTGATACACGTTAGCAACAACAGAATATCGACCTTCGATCATGAGCGAACCAACCAATGAGAAGAACACAAAGGTTTCTTGTTATCCAACCTATGCATCCCCCCTTTCTCGCATTTTTTTTTCTTTTTCTTTTATTCTACTTTTTTTGATCTTCCTTCTTTGTTTTTCATACAGTGAAAAGTAAAGGCCAGGTGAGAAAGTCTAAGGCAAGCAAGCAGCTTCTCCTGTTTACCTTCAAGATCTCCCCATTCCCCTTCTGGGAAAGGCGTCATAGGTTTACATTAACCCGCATCTCGATCCTCTCTCTTGTTCCAAAGGGCAACTGAGCTTCAGCCATGGTCTCTTTGTTGGGGGGGTAAGGGAGAGAAAAGAGAATACTGTACAATGAGACCCCGAGATGCGGACAAAGTTGGTGCATCAGGAGTGGGCCAAAGTTGAAATGTCCCTAAGCCCAGTTGGGTTTTGCCTTAGACTTGGATTAAATACATTTTTCATTGGTGTTTTATGGAAGAAGTATTCATCAGAATTCCATGGGAATCAAGGAAGAAAAAAAATTGTCTGCCAAACAAAACTGATGCAGTCAACGGCTTTCTACTCAATAAGAACATTTGGAGCATTGAATAATTTACCTCTGTGCAGTGCATTGAAATGTTCGCATTTTCTAGATAAATAAAATTCAAGTAAAAAAAAGAGAAAGAACTATTCTATGCTGGAGGTAATTTTTTTAAAGTATCTGAATGGATTGGAAAATCATGAGGGAAACGGCAAAAAATTTCTTACACTGATCTTATGGCTGAATGTTGTTGGGCATGCATGTCCTGTACATTAACGTACTCTAAAATAATTCCTGGAAGAAAAAGTATTTCCCCCTCCTCAAAATCGCGGTACCAGGAACATCCTGGCACCTCAGAATACTTGACAACAACTTTTGCTACTCTGATTCTCAAGTAAAACCTTGTGAAGGTTAATCATTAATTGTCATATACAGTATAAGCTGTTCCATTTCCATAAGTCAGTCAGATTCAGTTCAACTGTGTTATTCAACTTATTCTCATTACTCCTGGCAAGTCAAGCTTGTTGAGTCGTTTATTCCTTTATCCCTTTAACCTAGGAATTCCAAAATGGAATCCCGATCCTGTCCAGGACTGAATAACGTGTTTTTATTCTTGATATCACTTGACATAAAATTATATTGAGGCTTGTGGCAAATAAATGTATTGGTTTCTTGAAATTTGGACTAATAAAAGTTACTGTTCCTGAAACTTGATTTCAATTTTAGCAAGCAACGTCTGCATATTGAGTCAGTGTCTGCATGTTGAGCCTTTTCAATTGAAAACTATATGTCTGTATGTCAAATTGTCTGCATGTGGCAGTCTCACTGTCAAGTGGTGCCTTGCCTAGCAAATGCATTGCCTAACTAATGATCTGCCAAGCAAATCACAAGATGATTAAAAAAAGACTTTATATCAAACATGGACCTGCCTAGCAAATGTCTGGGCCCGCTTTTGGGATACATTTTCACCAAGAAAAAAATGTTTGCATGATTTTCTTTTTGATTTCAAAGTGAATTACTTCAGCTTTAAAAATGGGATGATCAGAGGAAGAATAAGATATTCAAAGCTCTTCTGATTCCTGTCATAAAATTTGAAACGTTGGCATGGTCAATATGATTACAGTGCTGTACATAGACTGAGACCCTGGGATGCAGACTTCATTGGTTATTGGACCCTGTCCCTATGCTGGAAAGTCTGCATGTCACATTACATTTTACCATATACAGTACAGTACTTCAATGAGAACTTACAGTACTTATCAAAGCGGTTCTTGACTTTATCAAAAACTAGTTATAAATCCCCAAAAAATGTATTTCTCAAAGTCAAGATACAGAATATAAATGTGTGGAAGAAAACCTCAGAGAATCTGATCTCCTGGCATCAAAAGGACCCCAAAAAGCAAACATAAAGTGCAAGCCTTGCTAAACTGCACACAGATGATTGAGATTACTCCAAAAAAGGAAGCACAAATGCAACCTGCTTTTGTTTATAAATTGGAGTAAACATACTGTATAATTAAATTCATTTTCAACTTTTGTGAATGTAAATAGTGTATTTAAATTTGTTCAAGATAGCCAAGTTTTGTTTAAAAAAAACTTTCAATTTTTCTAGAAATGGTTTAGAAGTGTCCGTATATGTAGGGTCAGATTTCTCAAAGTCTAAAGTGTCCCCAAATCAAATTGTTAATATGTCGGGGTGTCCGTATCCCGGGGCCTCATTGTAGTTCGTGAACCATTCACAGATTCTGGCTCCTGGGTGCATTTTGTTCCTAAGGCCAGGGTTCAGTTGGTCATTGGTGCAGATTGCAAGGGTAAATGGGCGAAACAGCTTGGGAACTAATGAGAATATTTGTAAAAGAGCAAGTGGACGGGCTTGGTAAGAAAATCCCGGAGACCCTAAAATCTCGCCTTTTTATGATAACTCGCAAAAACTTTTTTTTTAACAGATTTTTTCCAGCACTGAGAAAAAATAATAATTGGCTTCGCTTTCGGAATCTGCATCCGATCTCCCAGTGGTTCAATAATTCCCATCAACGCCAAATTCATCACAAAAAACCCAGATTCAAATAACAGGGACAATTTCAAAAATTGCTTTTTGCTTTTTTGGGCTCACAAAGTTATGAAGGTTCTATACAGTGAGACCCCAAATGCGGACACCTTGACATGTGGACAATTGCACCTGGGGACACTCATTTTCCCATAAAAAAATAATAAAAAAGGCCTGACATGAGGACACTGACTCAACATAGGGTCATTTTGCGTTAAAATTGCATATAAATTTCAGGCCAAATTACAAGAAACAGATATTTACAACCCTGGAATTGATGCCCAGAAAAGTTCTTGGGCATTTTTATCACCAATTTATCATCCATTCAGCTAATTTAAAAAAATTACCTCCAGTATAGAGGGACTTCCTTCTCTCTTTTTCACTTGAAAGTTATTTTTACAGAGAATGCCAACATTTCTATGCACTCTACAGAGGTATCAGAATTCAATTCCCCAAATCTCCATATTGTGTTGAAAAATATTGATTGAATCAGTTTAAATTGGGAGACCATTTTTATTTTCATGGAATTATGGTGAGTATTTTGCACATAAAACACCAATAAAAAATTATATAATGTAAGTCCAAGGAAAAATGAGACTGGACTTGACGAAATTTCGACTTAGGGACACTCTTGATGCGCCAATTACGTCCGCATCTTGGGGTCTCAGTGTATTTGTTTCCCTTTCGTCTCTTGTGTCATACACGGGAGCGACTCTCGAAATCAAGAATTGAAAAAAAAAACCAGGTCCGTTATTCGAATAAAGATGCAACAACAAAAAATTGAGAAACATTTATTATTTTACAATCACTCACCTGTTTTCTCTGCGACGTTCATGAAGGCGCGTCGGAGCTTCCCGAGGGCTTCCTTGAATCCCCGCACTTCCTGCGTGAGATTCAGGATGTCTTCCTGCTCCATCATCTCGTGGAAGGAGCTTCCGGTCCCGGTGCTGCCCTCCGAGCTGACCGAGTCCAAGGAGATGGAGCATGGCGAGCAGAAGCGGAGCTCGTCGCTGCTGGTGCCGACCGCGGGACCACCGGTGGTCCAGCCCGCCACGTTGGTCGAGGAACCACCGCGGTGCGGGCTGCGGTCGCCAGACGCCCGGCCCTGCTGATGATGCTGCGGCTCCATGCCGACCCGACTGCTGCAATAAAATCATACAAAATACGGTGATAATTTGAGAAAAAATTAATTATAATAATCTCTTTTATAGTCAGACCCTAGGATGCGGACAATTAGACTGAAAAACAACTTTTTCTAAACATTTTGAAAAACAAAATCTGACCCAACATCCAAATGCAATAAACTGTATTTACTCAAGTACCACGTGCCCTCAAGTAAGGCGCGCACAGGGGTTTTTCAGTTGCAAATTTGGGTATAAACTTATACCCGAGTAAGACATGCACCCCCCAATTTTCAGTCAATCTAAAACCACAAAATTTCGAAAATAAATTCAAAAGATTTGACTTTAGACATGCATTTAACAAAAAATTGGATCAATTTTCAACTATTTCAGTACAAAAAAGTTTTCTTGATACATTCGTTCAACATTTCTCCATTATAATTAAGTATAATAAGTATAATTAAGTATAATGTTTTGTCAAACAGGGCTGATTTTTTTCTTGTGCCTAAGAATATATTTTCCCCAAAGAATAATTGTTTTTCAGCTCAATTTAAGGCCATTTCAATTTCTACTTTGAGAACTCTTGTTAGACCCCTTTAATAGCTAGAATTCTGTACTGTAATTAATTGCAGGGAGTGGGGAGGGAAAAAATGCAAGATTCTTATCCATAGAGTGCAGTGCACAATTGTCCGTTGGTAGCAGGGTTTTCAACTAGTTTCTTTGTGAAAAAAAACAGAATTTTGGTAGCTGTGGCAGTGGAAAATTTCATTCAGGATTGAGCTCTTGCCTGAGGAACACCAGCAATAAATTCAAGAGCCTGAATTCAGCATTCTTGAGTGCGCAAGTTATTTAGCTTTCTTGTTCTCCGCTATGCAATGTAATAACCAAGGGTCCCACCCTTGTCAGGCAGCATTAAGAAGCAACAGCTTACAAATAAGCAGAGAGAAGCACTTATTGGGAACCAAGGAAGCAGCATTTTCCAGCCACAATTAAGGTATGGTTCAAGAGCTCAAAAGACATGATGAAAATTTTCTTAGATTGCTTCCTTTCTGAAATTTGAAAGATCAGCAACAACACAGGAACAATTATAATTATGTTCAACACAATCACAAACATCAACAAAGATCATATAAATTCAAAAATTACATCAACAGCCACATTTGCATGCTTTTCACAATTACTTTTCAAATCCTAAGCAGAATTCATTATACAGGTGAACTTTGATAAGTTGAACCTCCCCAAGTCAAAAACCACAATAAGTCAAATTTCTCCCCAGTGCGCTTCCAATCCCTTAGAAAATAATGTTCAAAAAACCTCCCAAACTCAAGAAGTTCCATGGGAAACCTCCCTAAGTCAAATTTTTTGTACACAAGGAGGAACCAGAATTTTGTTATTGTATGCATTTTTTGGGGAGGAGAGCCACTTTAATTTGATGGGTCATCCTCCCCCATTTATTGAACAGAGAGGCACTGTTTCTGGTGCCCAGGTGCCAGAAACAGTGTCTCTTTTTACTACAGCAGCATTGACCCACTCACAAAATTGGACATATTTTCAAAATTCAAAGGAAGGAATTTTTCTAACCTTGTTTTGAATTCAATATATTCTTAAATATATGCAGGGAATCAAGATATGCCCTTTTCCAGTGTTATACCAAATTCTTCCCCAATATTTCATTCTGAATTTTTTTTATTTATTCTGTGTTGTACCCAAAACCTCATTAAGTCAAAATTTTTCCTGGTCCCTTCAAATTCAACTCAAGAGAGGTTCAACTGAACCAAGAAACTACAACAAACAGAGTTATTTGCAAAAAATGTGTCTGTTATTTGCACAGTATTCAGTAATTTATCAAAATATAACCTTCAATATGCTCATTGGAATTATGCTTCATAATTTAAAAATCCAAGCCTTGATTGAGCAACAGAAGGCTTGAAATGAGGCACAAATTATGTGTACCAACTGAATTTCAGAAAATATATTTTGCTATGTACAGTATTTTATATGGCGCAAAAATCATGGCATTCATTTGCTTTAAAGAAAACGCAATTGCCTTTAAATGAACCAAGAAACGTGAAAAAAAAACAGTCATCCTTCTTGAAACTCATCTCAAGCTCAAATAAAGCCAATACATGCAGATTTCAGGTCTAGGACTTCATTTGGAGGAAAGAATTGATCCTGTCCAAATCATTGATGATCAATGTGAAAGGCCATGTTCTGTAAAATGTTCAGTTATTAGGAAAGAAATTATGCAGGCAATGGCCAATATTCAAAAGTTCCTAGGACACACGAAAGTTTTGATTTCAAGCCTTGGACCACATTCCACATTTTCACAAAAATCCCGACCAAAAAATGTTGCTGGGCAAAAAAAAATGCCACCAAATAATGCAGCAATTTAATTTTATATTTAGACAAAAATTCGACCAGATTCCTTTACAACGACAAAAATGAATTGAAATGGATGAATGATACTCGGAACAACAAAATGACGTTATTCCAATTTTCTTGTCATGTCACGAGATCCCTATGTAAAAAAAACTTACCGGTTTATTTGTCAAGTTTTGTGTCTCGTAAACGATCCCTCACATTCCTCTGAAGAATTGTATGTTTGATTCCAATCGAACAAACAAATCAAAAGCGCAAGGTTGGACACAGTAAATGGGATAATCACATTTTACATACTCCTTCAAATTTTGAAATATAATTCACTTGACAGGCAAGAATATTTCACACCGATTCTCAGACAAGTATTTTCAAACTGCGAAGTATCCAAATCCCAGGTTTCATAAAGATGACAAATTACTGCATCTTCAATATCATCGAGGAATGTTTGTTCCTTCGGTCGAATTTTCAAGATATTATTTTTATAGCATGTCCATGGTTCTTTCTTTTTATTTTGCAATATACGTACATTTTTCATATTCAATCATAAAAATGGAAGGAATTTGCGAAGAAACAAGATACTTCTTGTTCTGGTCTTGGACAAACTCTGGATCGTGACTCGTCTTGTCGGAAAATATCTTGGATCACCGTGCAAAGCAAATTAGTAAATTTTTTTAGTACAGTACTTCATTTTAAAGAAAACATTGCGGGGAAAAAAACTAATACTGTACTGCATTTTCTCGAGTGCCACGGGCAATTCGGTTTGAAGGTGTGCAATCTATCATTTCCCATAGAATTCACTGCAAACGTATTTAATTGATTCTCCTGTTCATCAAAAATTAGGATCAAGTCACCCAAAGAGTTGAATAAAATTGGTTTTTTGTCAATTTCAAAGTACAGAAAGCAACTATGCAGAAAACAACTACATTGAATCTGATCTTTTGGCATCAAAATGAGCTCAAAAAGCAATGAACAATATTAGGTCTTGCCATAAATTGCACTGAACTCCAAAAAAGAAGCACAAAATCAGCTTATTTTTTATTAAAAATCAAGAGTAAATTTTTGATATTTATTTTCCTTTTTTTAACAAAAATACTGTAGCTTAATCTATTCAAAATACTGTACAGTACTGTATATTGAAATTAAGAAATGAAAGATTCAAATTTTTCCGGAAAATTTTGGCAAAGTGTCACTATCTTGAGCCATCGCCTGGATATGTACTTGGGTCAGATGTACAGGTCTCCCCAAGTTGAATTGTCTGTACATGTCCAGGCATCGCAGGGGTGTTGCAAATATTTTAATGGCCATACTAATTTGACACGCCAGAATTAGAGAACCCAAATTCTCGACAATATTCTTATTTCATTTCATCTTTGTGAGAACGGAAGACCTTGATTCTCAGGGATATTTCTACGCCTTCAAGGCTGGACTTTTCCTGTTGATGTTTTTCATCCTTGAAGGACAGTCTTCTTGGTTTCCAAAATTGGCAAAATTGTTACATTTTGTCTCAAGCATTCATGTGCGTTACTACTTGGTTTGCGCAAAAACCACTTCTTGTTTTTATGCATCAAAAACTCAATCCCAGAACAACTCAATCCTAGAAGTAAATCAACCTTATAATAGGGTGAATTCTCACCCCAGTTGCAGCCCGACCAAACTCTCAGGTTTTATTTACAAAATCCACCAAACTTAATTTCAACCTTTATTTGTTGAGGATGATTTATTCCTCACTTGGGGTCTCACACTTTCACGACACAATACTGCGGGGGTTATTCACGCGAAAGCAAAAATAGAAGAAAGGAATATTTAAATCAGCAACTTAATCTAAAAAAAATAAATAATAAAAAAGAGTACAGTACCCAAAAAACAAAAAACTTCGGAAACTTGCCTCTCTCTCTCTCTGCGTGGAATCGTCAAGAACGGAGCATTTCGACCCCGGAAACCTTCAACCCAGGGGAAAGGAGGATGAGAAGCGGCGCGGGAGCCAACGTCTCTTTAGTTGGATAACCGCAATAAGATCAAAACTTGATTCAAGCATGCTTTCATTTACCGAAGATTTTCGTCAATTGCAACCCTGACTTGAGTAACCTAATTTTTAATCAAGTAGCATTTCAGGACAACCTTCGTTTCTTCGATGAGAAATTTTTTTGTCTTCGCAGACAAAAAAAATCTCTCAACCCAAAACACGTTTTTTTTTATTGGAACACAGGACGCAGGGAAACGATTTTTCCTAATTTCAGGAAACCTTCTTAATTGGATAAGACAATTTTGTATTTCGCGACAAAATGTATCGCCATTTTAAGAAAAATAAAGTCAAGGGTGTAAAAAAACCGAATACCTGAAATCGTGCATGAAGTACAGTACCATAAAGAGAATGTTGATACTGTATCCATAAGATCGACTGGTTTTTTTCTTCATCATCAGGATCGGTTTATCCGTATTTGCTCAATTGTTTACAGGCAGAAAAAATGTCCTTGAAAGTTTTTATTAATTTGCATGAATATCTGAAGTACAGGGAAATATGATTTGAAAAAATATTTTTTAGATATTTTTCACATTCCAAAAAATTCGCTGACTTCAATAAAATCAAAGATGCACGTCTTTGTCAAGTTCAAAACAGAAGCATACAGCATGCATTTATACACAGTGGGGCCCCAAGATGAGGACATGATTGTTTCATGGACCTTGTCCCCATGTTGGAACATCCATCCCAAGGGGTGAATTTGGTGCACCCTGGGGATATGTCTGTAATTCTACACACACCGGGACGACACGTGGACTTCCCATGGGTTCAATAATAAAACGAGTACATATAGGGATTACCCGTGGTTAACACACAAGTGTGGTCCTAATGAGTCCCAGTGTAAACATTTGTTTACTCAATGTCCAAGGTTACAGTTGGTGCATTTGTGTGATATTCCCATTATGTCACATTTGTGCACCAAATATAGCCCTGTAATGGTAGCAAAATTTCATCTTTACTCAGGGTCACATTTGTAAACAAATGAGTTACAGCAAGGTTACAGTTGGTGCATTTGTGTGATATTCCCATTATGTCACATTTGTGCACCAAATATAGCCCTGTAATGGTAGCAAAATTTCATCTGCAAAGGTGCATGCTTGTAACCCCAGAATAGCCCATGTACACCAGTTCTGGGGTCACACAAAGAATAGCTCCCCACTTGGGCACATGATGGATCACAATTCCCCATAGTCTACAAAGAAAACATATTCAATTGATTACGGTATCTTGTTTGACAAAATTTTGAAAAAATTGCCCAAAAAATTGAAAACAATGTTTTAATGCTTCAAAACCCTGTACAGAATAAAATGGTGCAAAAAAAAAACCCACACACAATCCGCCATTTTGGCATGAAAAAGATCCCAAAAAGTAACAAGCCCCTGCCTTACTATTCTGTGCACAGATGATGGAAAAAGCACTAAAAAGGTGTATGTCCCAGTATTAGCCTGCTTTGAATTATGAATTTAATTAATTTTCAACAGTAATAAGATTTATTTTTAAAAATTCAAAAGAATAGCTGAATTTCTTCAAGAGATATCCAAATTTTGAAAAAGTAAATATTCTCCTTTTCTTAGAAATGTATGCAATACTGCAACTGTATCTTGAGGCATTGTTGGGATGTTGGGGCAGATTTTTCGGAACAGTATTCGACAAAATACCTCGCAATTACCCCAGAATTTTCAAGGTTAATTTTCATTCTCTCGGGATCAAGATTTCCAACAAGGATTCGGTTGGATTCTAATAATCTTGGGCGTTACGTTTCCCCTTTTCATGCGGTTGCAGAACTACATTTTTTTATTTCAGCAGTGGTATAGAAATACGAGGTACAATAGCATTTTCTTTCCGAGTGATTTCCAGAACGAATTTGAATGATCTCTCGATTTTCCACATATTCTAATGCAACGAAGCTCTTGAAAACTAATGAGCGTCTTCTTTCGGTGTGCTTCCCATAGCAAATAATGTATGGAAGAACTTGGAATTTTATATCTTTCTATATATTACACGAAAAAACTTTCTTTCCTCGTGCATTCATGTCATTCAAAAAAATACAGGAATACAAAATATGATGAAAACGGGACGTCGTCCAATATTTCCAAGAATTAGACACAATAACATTTTAATTACTGTGCAATATTTAATACTTTACAGGCAGATTTTAATTCGATGTCCTTGGGAAGGAACTGAAATGAAGGCAAATGGGACTAGGCAAATCAGACCGTCGGCAGAAAAATATTTTTTCAGAAAAAAAATTCTGCAATGTGCCACATTTACGGCATTCTAAAAGTGTTCATGCAATCTCAGTCCTACCAAAAACTGTTTAACCCGTGGCTCAAGTCAAATAAATAACAGACATCCCGAATTACAGTACAGTATACAGTACTAATGTACTGTACTTTCCAAATTTCAACAGAACATGTATTATAAATATTCGCAGTGATGTATGAGAGTTTCCGCGCACAGTATAGTAAAATAAATTTCCCAACCTCATATTGTTCCCTTTTCTCTCTCTCTCTGCAAGTGAAATTCTCATCTCTTCCTATAGAAATTGAAATTGCTTACAGGGAAATTGTACCGTATTTTATTTCGGGGTATTTTACCAAGTGACGTATGCCTAGGTACCATCTGTGGTACATTCAATTCGAACGACTGCGGCGTCCTTCGGAGTGAGAAACACGATGCTCTTGGAATATAACACTATTCCCACTCTTCGTCGGTTTGAAAAATACAGCACAAGACACACGGGAATAACTATACACTCAGACCACTCCGACTGTTCCAAATGTAATCANTAATTACCCACTTTAGACACACCCCACCTCCCTCTCCCATTTTTGGACTGAAAATTAAAATACAGTAAGACCCCCAGATGCAGACACTTTGACCTGCAGACAATTCAACATTGGGACACATATTTTCCCAGAAACAATCAATAAAAATGGCCCAACATGAGGACACTGTCTCAACATAGGGACATTTTGTGATAAAATTGCAAATTCATTTCAGGCCAAATTACAAGACACAGATATTTCCAACCCTAAAATTGATGCAAGAAAAGTTCTAGGGCATTTCTCTCACCAATTCAACATCCATTTAGCTAATTTAAAAAAAATTACTTCCAGAATAGAGGGACTTCTACTTTTGTCACTTGAATGTTATTTTTGTAGATGCCAAAATTTCAGTGTACAGTACAGAGAAACACTATTCAATGCTCCACATGTTCTTATCAAGTTGAAAATGTATTCACTAATTCAAATTCAAGTGGCAAACAATTTTTTTCAGGGAATTCTGAAGAATATTTCTTCCACAAAACACCAATTAAAAATTATATAAAATGTATGTCTATGGAAAAACAAGACTTGACTTAGGGACATTTTGACTTGCGGACACTCTTGGTGCACCAATTACATCCGCATCTTGGGGCCTCACTGTACTTGGAAAGTGAAATGATTCAGAATTTAAATTTTGACAAATTGTAGTCAAATTGAACATTGATTTTTAGACATCTCCATTTTTTCTAACTGGTGTACCCCAACCTTTTCAGGCCTGTGGAATATGAAATTTCCCAAAAAAAATTTGCAGATTGGCAAATTCTCGAAAAATGTTCTGGAAATCTTCACAGTTTCATTCAATTTTTTAAGACTTGCCAAAGTTTTGCTTGAATGTTATTATGCAGGTATTTACAAGAACAAATTAGTTAAGAATGCTATAAAAAAATTATAAAAGGCTGGCTAAGAGAAAGGTTTCTCAGAATGAAAAATAAAAATCATTTATTTGAGTAGGTGAAAATTTGTGTGAAGTGTCATTAGGAGAAAAGTCAACTTTTATTTTAATTGATAAATTAAACTGCTGTTTTCCTTCCAAAAATGTAGGTACAGAGAATAGACTTCATCCCAACTTTTGATCAATTTATTATGCTGAAAATTTCCTGCAGACTGGCAAAAAACTTCTGCAGGACCAGTGGCAGTCTGTGGACCACAGGTTGGGGAGCATTGTCTTGAACTGTTTGCAGGAATTGATGAGAAATTCCTTATAAAACAAAACATGAGGTGCACCAAATCTGGAAAAATTAGTTATTAAACTGTATAAGCATTTAAATTTTTCACAATTTATAGTTAAATTGAATGTTGATTTTTCATCAATACCATCTTTTTCAACTGTAAGCAGGAATAGATAAAAAAAATTCCCTGTTGGAACAAAACATGAGGTGCACCAAAGCTTTAATCCGATTTAATGCTATACCTGCCTATAACGCAAACCCTCTTTTATCTCCTTAATTTTAAAAATAAGGTGCGCATGGTACTCAAGTAAATATGGTACACATTTTTAGACAACTCCTTGAACTTTGGATACTTCTACGCTTTCACATACACTGCATATAGGCATTCAAGTGGAAATAAATATTTCTGAAAAACTCATAGTGGCATGAATAGCAAAAGTAGCATTTTAGAGAGTCCACCTTCTCTTCTTGGCAAAATTGAAAAAACATTGACATGTTCAGACAGTGGAAAAGGAAGAAAATGCTCAGCACCCCCTGCTATTCAAGCATTGAATGAATGAAAGATCCCTCACGATTTCTCTCAGGCCTTTCCCAACACAGAACAATATTTATATGCAGTCGAAAAAAAAAATGCGTCAGTTCGTCAAATATTTGCTGAATTCTTCACAGCTGAGCCACTGCGAGAAGTGTCGGTTGAGATATGAACACAGACGCTTGACACCGCAAAACGTCAGTGTGTGCAACCATCACTCAAATAAGTAATTCATTACGTTTTTTATTATACATCCAGCAATCCTAGTTGAAAACTGTTACACACAAACAAATTTGTCGGCCGAAAATTACATAAATGATCGCAAGTTTCGGTGTCAAAGTTGAACTGTAATTTTTCAAAAAAAAGAGGAATAAAATGAATAGTGTTGATAATTTTGTTTTTAAAATTTGAGAATTTCAGAAAGTTAAGCACACCAACTCATCAGGATTTTTTTTTTATTTCATACTACAGTATAGTAATCAATTTTAAATTATTCACAATTGTATGCCAAAAACTTGCAAAAATAAACAGTGACGAGAAGCTACTGAGCATCTACAATTTTACTTGGAATTGTCAATTCATCTCAGAAACTGTACTTACGGGAAATTCCTATGATCAATTTCAATAAAAAAGCTACTGAATAAATACACATACTCGACAATCAATACAAAAAACCGCAAAATCCTCGTTTTTTAAACAAGGATGATTTTGACCGCAAACACGAGCATCAAAAAATGCTTTTTTTCAACTGAAAAGTATGATTGCAGTCACATTTTCCAACATAGACCTTCCAGCTGATTTAAGGATAATCACGCAGTCCATTATCCAAAGCAGAGTTCATTTTATTTTTGGAAGCAAAACTCAAAGTCCATTGCTGGAAAATTTATTTTATGGGAGATGTTGATTGTTTGCAGTCAAACTGGGATAAGATGCCACCATTTGTCCAGAGCAATTTTGGCAGTTTAAAGGGGTTGGAAGTTTATCAAATATTTAATTATACATTATTTTTATTGAAAATACTCAATTTTCCTCCAAAAGTCGAAGAGATACAAGTTTTGTATGGAAATTTCATTAATTTTCCAAAGAGTATTGCCGTGATCAATGGATTCCTCTTCCAGAAAATAAATTTTGCTGCATCAATTTATTCAAATTTTACAATTAGGTCAATATATTGTTCAAAATGTTCAACAAAATGATCATTATTATTTTTTATTCTTACAAATACAAGATCCTTGACAAAAATTATAATTCTACCCCAATGTTGGCATTGTAACAAAGACAAAACTAATAGGAAACAGCACTTTTGTTTCATCACTAATGCTGGCAGATGGCGTCTTATCAAGGTTTTCTATAGAATTTAACATGGAGGAGATTTGTTTCATTCAAAATTTTGGCAGTTGCCAAGGGTGGCCCTTTATCAGGGGGCATCTAAAAGGGGTTTGACTGTACCATTGTTTAGAAGCAGTGCTTGTCCAACATGCAGCCAGTGGGCCACATCTGGCCTGCAGAGATTCTTTATCCATCCTGTGGTTGCTTTCCCCAGACTTTTCAAGATGGCAGCCACCACCACTCAAAATACTGTAAAATTTTGAAGATAATTTTTTTTACAAATCTAAATGTTACTCCACCCATTAAAAAATGATGATGCAAGACTGTGCTTGTGATTTAATTGCATGACATTGAATTATTTTGAAACTTTTCCTTTAAAAGAGGACAATTTTGAGCCTCACAAAATAATTTTATATTTTAGCCCAGTTGAGGCCACACTTGTGATCAAAGGATCAAACTGAATGACATTTCAAACTTTTCAATTAACAGGGAATGGTTTCAAGCCTAAAAAATTATTGTCTTTTTTTGGCAGGAATGAGGCTAGGATTGTGATTTAATTTCATAGCACTAGATTAAATTTGAAACTTTTCTTTTAAAAGAGGAACATTTTGAACCTCATAAAATGATTGTATATTTTGGCCCAGATAAGAACGGCTACGCTTGTGATCCCATGCATCATACTGAATTACATTTCAGACTTTTCATTTTAAAGGGTGAAATTTAGAAACTCAAAAATGAGAGTCTATTTTGGCCCCAATAAGGCTTTGCTTGTGATTCAATCAATAGCACAGCATTACATTTCAAATTTTTCATTCAAAAATGAAACATTTTGAATCTCAAAAATTACAGTATTGTACAGTATATTTTGGCCCAAATGTGGTTACAAATGTGAATAAATGCATTGCACTTCATTAAACATGAAACTTTCTCATTTAAAAGAAGAAAATTTTGGACCTCAAAAAATTATCATATACAGTATATGTACAGTATTTCGGCCCAAATGAGGCTACGTTTGTGATTCAATTTATTACTCTGAATGACATTTCAAAATTTCCCTTTAAAGATGTGACATTCAGAACCTTAAAATCAGTGTCAATTTCGGCCCCAATAAGGCTTTGCTTGTGATTAAATGCACAGCAATAATACGCATTGAATTTCAAATGATTTCAAATGGTGAAATTTAGAACCTTAAAAAGTACTGTCTATTCTGGCCCGCAAGGACTCTCCACCTCTCCAATGTGGCCCTTATTGGCCCCACAAAAAATAATGTGGACTCAAGCGGCCCTTGGCCACCTCTGAACTGGTCAGCACTGGTCCAACGGTATGGAAACATGGCAGTGCAAAGTACAGTACAGTACACAAATCGTTCCAGAGAGGGAGTCCATTACTTCCAGAGGTTCACTGAACCTGTGAGAGGTCCTCAGACCCCAGCACAAATATCAGGTTTTTAGTGAAATAAGTTTATAG